>JAJQKJ010000326.1:0-139557 GCA_029574335.1 Rana kukunoris | reverse complement strand
GGTGTTGGCCTTCGAGTCCGGACATGGGTCCTACAGAGTCAACATCTTCAAGTTCGCACTATACTTGGGGGGGAGTTACCATTGGATCCTATTTTTGGTATCTGGGGAGTCCCTGTCTGCGCCAGTGGATGTGTGTCATGGATGTGTTATTCCTGAGGTCACTCCCAATTCCCCTGCAGAAGTGGGTGAGTCAAGGGGACCCCAAGTCGGCAGATAACCTGGTGGAACTCGTCGAAAGGTACTTTGCTGCAGAGAACCTGGTCACCACCCCAACAACCGCACGGACTAAAATTCCCCAAAGACTTTGTTCCCAGGGCAAACTGGTAAGCTTTGGTTTGCGCGTACGGCTTGTAGATGGCAAGGGAAATAGGGGGGAGGCTTTTTGGTGCCAGAACTGAAGTTGGCGTCCCAAGCAAGGGAAACCACTGTTCCTGTGTCATCTGCAGAACCAACTTGGGGAATTAAAGCAATTTCATGGTGTTCCTCTCGTTGTCAACAAGTAGACGCCTGGAGATGCATGTTGCGCACAGCAAAACTGTCCAATTGACTGATGAACCAATGCAGTGTGATCTGTCTATTAGAAGGCAGTCCATGTTTGCTGCTGTTTCGTGCGCTGCAGCGCCAAATGTGGGGAAAACACGTGTGTCACATGACTGTTAATGATAAGCCTATTAAGGCCTTACTGGACTCTGGAAGTCTGGTTACTTTGGTTACAGCTGAGATGGTTGAAACTGTGAATTTCATGCTAAAAAAGTTGCTGTGATCTGTGTACATGGGGATACCGGGAGTATCCTATAGCCACAGTTCAAGTTTTAAAACTGGCTTAGGTACGGTGTCCCATGCGGTCGGACTTGTGCCCCACTTGGGTGCACGAGGCCATCATTGGTAGGGACTTCCCTAAGTTTTGGGAACTCTGGGATCGTCCCGACCCGGTCGCAGTACCTGACTCAGTCGCAGAGCCAGAGCTCCTGACTACTTCGATATTGTGGGTTCAGGGGACTCATCTCAGGGCTCTCCGAGTTTTCCTTTCTCGGTTATGGGGAGAGAGAGCTGGGGGAGCCTGAGGAAGTCCCCACAAACCAGTAGAGCCGGACAGCCGTCTGCCGACTCGGAGCCTATGTTGGAGTTTACTGACCTTAATGTGCACAAGGAAAATTTTGGTACTGAGCAGAGAAAAGACCCTACCCTTGCCAGGGCCTGGGAAAATGTAATGGTGATTAATGATGTACCTGTTGAACCAGAGGATAGGCCCTGTTTTCCTTATTTCAGCAGCAATGATGATTTACTGTATCGTGTATGTAAAAAAGAATGATGAAGTTACTGAACAGTTGGTGGTCCCCAAGCCTTACAGAAGGGTGGTGTTGGAACTTGCCCATGGGCACTTGCTAGGAGGCCATTTAGGGGTTGAGAAAACCACTGAAAGAGTGTTGCGCAGGTTTTACTGGCCTGGGATACAGAAAAATATTGAGAATTATTGTCAATCCTGTCCTGTGTGTCAGATGTCAGCCCCCCCCCCACTTCCGAAGTCCTTTAGTGCCCTTGCCCATTATTGAAGTGCCCTTCGAGAGGATTGCCATGGACCTTGTGGGTCCCCTCCCCAAATCCGCCCGTGGTCATCAGCATATCCTCGTGATTATGGATTACGCTACCCGTTACCCTGAGGCGTTCCCTTACGCGCCGCATCTGCTAAAAATATTGCCAAAGAGCTGTTTATGGTGTTCAGTCGGGTGGGCATCCCTAAAGAAATCCTGACAGACCAGGGTACCCCATTTATGTCACGGATAACTAGGGAGCTGTGCAAGTTATTTAAGGTGACGCAGTTGCGAACCTCTGTGTATCATCCGCAAACGGATGGCTTGGTGGAACGTTTCAATAAGACGTTAAAGGGCATGTTAAAAAAGGTTGTTGACAAAGATGGGAAAGACTGGGACTTCCTGATACCGTACCTGATGTTTGCTATCAGGGAGGTTCCCCAGTCCTCTACAGGGTGTACTCTCCATTTGAGTTGCTTTATGGGGAACACCCTCGGGGACTCTTGGACATAGCCAAGGAAACTTGGGAGGGGGAACAGACACCCCACAAAAGTGTAATTGAGCATATCGCTCAAATGCAGGACAGGATTGCAGCCGTAATACCAGTGGTGAAAGAACATTTACTACAGGCTCAAGCAGCCCAACAGAGAATATACAACCGGGGGGCCCAACTCCGTGTTTTCTCACCGGGTGACAGGGTCCTCGTTTTAGTTCCCACTGTTGAGAGCAAGTTCCTGGCTAAGTGGCAGGGCCCCTTTGAAGTAATTGAAAGAGTTGGGGAAGTCAATTACAAGGTGTATCAACCAGGTAAAAGGAAGCCCGAACAGATTTTACCACGTGAACCTGTTAAAGCCCTGGAAGGATAGACTGGCGTTAACTGTGAGGTCCCTACCGGTTAAGCCTAAGGGTACTGAATCCCCTCTGATCCCTGAGGTCACGATTCCAGACACCCTGTCATATTCCCAAAAACAGGAAGCTAGAGAGTTCCTAATAAGGAATAGAGAGAAATTTTCAGAGTTGCCTGGCACGACTTCAGCGGTTCAGCATGATATTGTTACTGAACCTGGGGTCCGTGTCAAGCTCAAACCATACCGAATTCCTGAAGCGAGGAGAAAGGACATCAGTGAGGAAGTTAGAAGGATGTTGGAACTAGATGTCATTGAGGAATCCAATAGTGACTGGTCTAGCCCCATCGTGTTGGTCCAAAACCGGATGGCACTTGGAGGTTTGTAACGACTTCATTCAGAAAGCAACAGTAACAAAGTTTAGCACACGTGACCCGATGCCCAGGGTAGATGAACTTATAGACCGACTGGGCAAGGCCCGTTATCTGACCACTTTGGACTTGACCAAAGGATATTGGCAAATACCCCTGACTAATAGTGCCAAAGAAAAGACTGCGTTTGTGACCCCGGAGGGATCATTCCAGTATAAGAAAATGCCTTTTGGGTTGCAAAATGCCCCTGCAACCTTTCAGAGGGCCATGGACAGGACCCTAAGACCGCACCAGCAGTATGCTGCAGCTTATTTAGATGACATAGTGGTGCATAGCACTGACTGGGAGTCTCACTTGCCCCGTGTCCAAGCTGTCCTTGATTCCCTCTTCAAGGAAGGTTTTACGGCAAATCCCAAAAAATGTGCCATTGGTTTGGAGGAAGCCAAGTATTTGGGCTATACTATTGGCCGTGGAGTTATTAAACCCCAAGTGAATAAAGTAGAAGCCATCCAGGAATGGCCACGTCCTGCAAACAAGAAGCAGGTCAGGGCCTTTCTTGGCATTGCGGGATATTATAGAAGGTTTATTCCAAATTTTGCCACTATAGCTGCCCCACTGACAGACCTGACGAAAGGGAAAGACTCCGTAATGATAAAATGGTCCCAGTAGCAGAAGAATCTTTCCAAGTCCTGAAGAAGGCTCTTTGTGCACAGCCAGTGCTATACTCCCCCGATTTCTCCAAAGATTTTTTGGTTCAGACAGATGCCTCTGATGTAGGTATCGGGGCAGTACTATCACAGGTATACAATGGGGAAGAACACCCTGTGGTCTACCTAAGCAGAAAGCTCAATGATCATGAGAAAAAATATGCAGTCATTGAAAAGGAATGTTTAGCCATAAAGTGGGCCGTGGACGCGCTCAGGTACTACCTGTTAGGGCGCCAGTTTGAGTTAATAACTGACCATGCTCCCCTGAAATGGATGGCCCAAAAGAAGGAGACTAATAGGCGGGTGAACCGGTGGTTTTTGGCCCTCCAGGATTATTCCTTTTCGGTAAAACACAGGCCAGGGGTTGAGATGGGTAATGTAGATGCCCTGTCCCGTGTTCACTCCTGTTGGGCTACAGGTGTTCCAACCCTGGGGTTGAAACAAGAGGGGAGGGTGTGTAGCAGAGCGTCCAGAGAGAGCCTGGGAAAGTCCAGTTCGGGGTTTATACCTCTCCCAGGCTCCTCTCTTACACGTTCAGAGAATCTCTGATCCCTGATCCAGGTCAGGTGTTGGCCCTCTCCCCCAGGCCAATTTAAGCTCACCTGAGCTAACAGCCATTGCTCTGTCCTGGGAAACAGATAGTGTGGATCTGTAGGAGCAAGGAGGTTGTAAAAGACTGGTGAGCAGTTTGTATTTTGAGCTAACAAGCGGTAGGCTTGTTTAGCTTAGTAGTTAGGGCCTACATATCGTGTAGTTAGAGCCGAGACACGGCTAGGTGTTTGTTTAAACTACTTTTGTTTGTTTTGTTTCCTGCACACTGTACAGCACCTGTAAATAGACTTTGTATAGCACCAATAAAAATCCCACTGTTGTTCACTTAACCTATGGACTTTGGTATCTGTGCCTGCTCATCCCAGGGAGCTTTTGTACCCGCTACCTATCCCCAGCTTACACTGTATATACAAAATGTGGAGGTTTAACATTTCTCTCATACTAACTAGCCATGCTGAGAGGTTTAATTTCTAGAAATGCTCAGAGGTTAGTCCATATGTAATGAGTGTCTTTCTAGAACTTGCTATGGCTTCATTACCCCACTGAACTGAAATCGTTACTTTAGTAGCATGGAGAAACTACTTCAGGGGCTATTCTTCATGCCAAGTTATTAATTGCTGATATTTGGTGGGCATATACTTACTGATGCTAATGGTAATGCATTAAAAATGTTTACTTACCTATTTAATATCTTACTGTTTAAAAAAAAAAAAACGTAGGGATGTGGCTGAAGGTATGGAATATTTGGAAGAAAAACGGCTTGTACATCGTGATTTGGCTGCACGGAACATTTTGATATCAGAGCAGGGGATGGCAAAAGTCAGTGACTTTGGGCTTTCTCAATCAAAGATTCTGAAGGGGGACAAAAGCGATCGTCTTCCTATCAAGTGGACTGCTCCAGAAGCACTGCTGCATAATGTGAGGAGTAATATCTTTTGTCACAGCCCTCTGTATTTCTTGTTCTGCCCTTTTGGTCAATTTAATCAACCTATTGGAATTTAACTAAAATTAATCTACTTTTTACATTAACTTTTCAATTGCAACTTTTAGAAATTCTCATCTCGGTCCGATGTCTGGAGTTATGGGATCTTATTGTGGGAAGTTTATTCTTATGGGAGAGGACCATACCCTAGATTGGTAATTATGCTTTTACGTTTTTTGTTTTTTTTTACAATGTTTAGGGGTATATATATATATATATATATATATATATATATATATATATATATATATATATATATTGTGAGGGGGCTAGTTCGGCAGGGGTCTGTGCGATTCCCTGGAAGGGGTTCAGCACACAGAAAAGAACTAGGCACAGCAGACCGTGGTAGGAGAAGGAAAAAAAAAGGTGCGGTTTTATTTTAAATACACCACAAAAAAAAATTATGACAGAAAACCAAAACAAATACAAAATAAATCAACTCTTGAACTTGACCTACTTATTACACACGTTGGTGTCCCTCACTACCAACTAGGTACAGCCTTGTGCTGTCCCAGTCCCTGACTCCCTGGAGTTTAAATGTTTGAGGAATAACCACACAGGTCTGCCTCCAGCTTGGAGTATATCTCTCTGCATGCTGGGAGTTTTTGTAGAGGACCTAACGAGCCCACCTAATTCAGCTGGGCTCATCAAGTCTTCCCACCAGGACTCCCAGCACTCCCCCTAGAGGTATAAACTGGTATAAAGCCTGAACCTAGGGGATATATACACTGCATCCCGGATGCAACCAGGGAATTTCACCTGCCTACTGTCACATACCCCCCCCTCTTGTTTCAACCTTGGGGTTGGAACACCAGCATTCAGGCAGGCATGCACCCGAGACAGTGCATCCACATTCCCCATTTGGACGCCAGGGCGATGTTTTACAGTGAAAGTGAATTCTTGTAGGGACAGGAACCATCTGTTTACTCTTCGGTTTGTTTCTTTGTTTTGGGCCATCCACTTTAAGGGAGCGTGGTCCGTAACTAGGTCAAAATGCCGACCCAGCAGGTAGTATCTAAGAGAATCTAGAGCCCATTTCACCGCTAAACATTCCTTCTCAATAGTGGCATAATTAACTTCATGGGACTTTAATTTCCTACTGAGGTAAATGACCGGATGTTCTTCCCCATTCCAGACCTGGGACAATACTGCTCCCAACCCCACGTCAGAGGCATCCGTTTGTACCACAAAGTCCCTGGAGAAATCTGGGGAGTACAAGACTGGCTGGCTACATAAGGCTTTCTTTAAGGCCTGGAAGGCTGCTTCCGCGTCTGTGGTCCACTTAACCATGACCGAGTCTTTCCCCTTGGTCAGGTTGGTTAATGGCACAGCCTGAGAGGCAAAGTGGGGAATAAATCGCCGATAATAACCAGCGATCCCCAGAAAGGCCCGTACCTGCTTCTTGCTGTTAGGACGTGGCCAATTCTGTATGGCCTCGACTTTATTGACTTGGGGTTTGATCACTCCCCTCCCAATGGTGTACCCAAGATATTTGGCCTCTTCCTGTCCAATGGTACACTTCTTTGGGTTGGCCGTAAACCCAGCTTCCCGGATAGAGTCTAGGACTGCTTGCACCTTAGGTAGATGTGAGGCCCAATCTGGGCTATGGATAACTACATCATCCAGGTAAGCTGCAGCATACTTCTGGTGAGGCCTCAGAACCTGGTCCATTTTCCGCTGAAAGGTTGCCGGGGCATTCTGTAACCCAAACGGCATTCTTTTATACTGGAATGCCCCTGGGGTTACAAACGCGGTTTTCTCTTTGGCCGACTTAGCCAAGGGAATTTGCCAATACCCTTTTGTGAGATCGAGAGTTGTCATGTACCGGGCTGTTCCTAGCCGGTCGATTAACTCATCGATACGAGGCATGGGGTAGGTGTCAAATTTTGTAACTTTGTTCAGCTGTCGAAAATCATTACAAAAACGCCAGCTCCCATCCGGTTTAGGCACTAAGACTATAGGGCTGGACCAATCACTTTGGGATTCCTCTATCACCCCCAACTTAAGCATTTTCTGTACTTCCTCCCGTATTGCCTCCCGTCGGGCCTCTGGGATGCGATAGGGTTTTAACTTCACCCTTTCACCAGGCGGGGTTATAATATCATGCTCTACCCCAGACGTTTGTCCCGGCAGTTCAGAGAAAACCTCTTTGTTGCGAAGGACAAATTCCTTAACCTCCTGTTGTTGGGGCTTTGACAAGGTGACTGCTATTCCTACCTCAGGAATTACACAATCAGACTGAGCTGGTGACAGAGTTTCTGCGACTAGGGATTCCCTATCCCTCCAGGGTTTCAACAGATTGATGTGATAGATCTGTTCGGGCTTTCGCCTTCCTGGTTGTCTGACTTTGTAATTCACTTCGCTCACTTTTTCCAATATCTCGTATGGGCCTTGCCATTTGGCGAGGAACTTACTTTCAACTGTAGGGATAAGTACCAACACCCTATCCCCTGGGGAGAAGGTACGGGTCTTGGCCCCACGGTTATACACTCTCTGTTGTGCCAATTGTGCTTGGGCTAAATGTTCCTTTACGATTGGCATTACCTGTGCAATTCGATCTTGCATCAGGGCGACATGCTCAATCACACTCCTGTGGGGGGGAGAACTCTCACTTTCCCAAGTTTCCCTGGCGATATCCAACAGCCCTCGTGGGTGTCTCCCATAGAGCAACTCGAAGGGTGAGAAACCCGTAGAGGATTGGGGTACCTCCCTAATGGCAAACATTAAATAGGGAATGAGACAGTCCAATCCTTTCCATCTCTATTCACCACCTTCTTTAACATTTGTTTAAGGGTTTTGTTGAACCTTTCAACCAACCCATCTGTTTGGGGGTGATACACAGATGTACGCAATTGTGTCACTTTGAACAACTTGCACAGTTCTTTCATAACCCGGGACATAAAGGGTGTACCTTGGTCCGTGAGCAGTTCCTTACAAATACCCACGCGGCTAAAAACAAGAGATAGCTCTTTGGCTATGGTTTTGGCCGAGGTATTTCGGAGAGGAATCGCCTCTGGATAACGGGTGGCATAGTCCAATATAACCAAAATATACTGATGCCCCCTAGCGGACTTCACTATTGGACCTACCAAATCCATGGCGATCCTCTCAAAGGGAACCTCAATGATGGGAAGGGGTACTAGCGGGTTACGGAAATGTGGCATAGGTGCCGACATCTGACACACAGGGCAGGAGGAACAATAATTTTCTATTTCCTTCACGACCCCAGGCCAATAAAATCTCTGCAACACTCTCTCTTGGGTTTTCTCTGTCCCCAGATGACCCCCAAGAATGTGCCCATGGGCCAACTCTAACACCAACTTCCTGTAGGGTTTGGGCACCACAAGTTGCTCAATGGTTTCTTCTGCCCTTTGAGCCACCCGATAGAGTAGGTCCCTTTCTATGATGAAGTACGGGAAAGTGCAGTTCGTATCTGGGTTCACTAACTCACCATCTATTTTCACTATGTTTTCTCGTGCCTTTATTAGGGTGAGATCTTTTAACTGTTCGGTGGCAAAGTTTTCCCTGTGAACCTCGAGATCAGAAAACTCTACAGATGGCATGTTTTCTTCTGAGGATGTTGGCTCCTCCCCAGTTTCTTGCGTCTCCCCTGTCAATACCGACAAGGGGAATTCTGGAGAGTCCTCACCACTCTCAGAGGCATTCTGGTATGGTATGTAGAGGCACCAGTGGGGGGCTCAGGATAATCCCACAGTTCCCAGAACTTTGGAAAATCCCTTCCCACAATGGCATCATGTGGTAAGCTAGACACTAATCCCACCGGATGAGAGAGGGTACCTTTGGAGGTCTCAAAACACACTGTAGTCACCGGATACTCTCGGGTGTCCCCATGCACACAAATAACAGCTACCTTGTTATTCCCAGAGACCTCTGTAGTAATTAATTCAGCCTTTATCAGTGTCACCAGGCTACCTGAATCTAGCAATACAACAACATTTCTACCATTGATAGACATTTTGCATAGATGTTTCTCAGTTCCACGAATCGCAGTGCATGCGACTGTCGCAAACAGCGACTGACGTCTGTCCCTTAGAAAGTCGCATTGCATGGGTTCATCCACAACCGGGCAATTTGCTGCAATGTGTCCCTCGAGCCGGCAGCGGTAGCAAACAATCCTTTTTGCTGCCTCTTGAGGCCTTGACTTCCACTTCCCAGCCTGTTCTCGCCAGACACTAGGGAGAACCCCCACCCTCTCACTCTCTCCACCCTCACCCCTTGGAATCATCTTACCCGCCACTGGGGATGGTCTGGTCTTAGGGGGGAAAGTCCGTGAGTCTCTGGAAGAAGCAGTCAGGTTCTCTGTAGCCAAGTACCTCTCAACAAGATCGACCAGCTTATCGGCCGTTTCTGGTTCTCCATGGCTTACCCACTTTTGGATGGGAGTAGGAAGAGCTCTCAGGAAGCGATCCATCACAACACGTTCCACAATCTTTGGAGCGGACAAAGTCTCTGGCTGTAGCCACTTCCTGCTCAGGTGAATGAGATCATACATTTGAGATCGGGGGGGTTTTCCAAGTCGGAAAGTCCAGTTATGCACACGCTGAGCCCGGACAGCCAGGGTGACGCCCAGCCGTGCCAATATTTCAGTTTTTAGTACAACATAGTCTTTTGCTTGGTCAGGCTCTAAGTCATAATAAGCTTTCTGCGATTCGCCAGTTAACAGAGGGGCCACCAGTCCAGCCCACTGCTCCTTGGGCCATTTTTCCCTTTCAGCAGTCCTTTCAAATGTGGTCAAAAACACCTCTGGATCATCCTCTCCAGTCATTTTTGTCAGTAAACGACTCATCTCAAATGATGCAGTATTAGTGGAACCACTTGCCTCACTGGTCTGCGGACGTTGCTGTATCAAAGTCTCCATTTGTTGTAGTCTCTGCTCTTGCTTCTGCAACAAGTCTATGAAGCGGGCCTCAGATTGCTGCTGGGCTTGTTGGTGAGCTTGCTGCTGGGCTTCCAAACTCTGTTGCAAAGTCGCATTTGTCTGCTGTTGTACTGCGAGGCTCTGTTGTTGAGCTTGCTGCTGGGCTGCGAGGCTCTGTTGCAAAGTCGCATTTGTCCGCTGCTGATTGGCATTTGCTAGAGCCAGCTGCTTCAGCATCTCCTCCATGCTGGCCATAAAAAAAAACTGCCCGCATTCTCCACCAACTGTGAGGGGGCTAGTTCGGCAGCGGGTCTGTGCGATTCCCTGGAAGGGGTTCAGCACACAGAAAAGAACTAGGCACAGCAGACCGTGGTAGGAGAAGGAAAAAAAAAGGTGCGGTTTTATTTTAAATACACCACAAAAAAAAATTATGACAGAAAACCAAAACAAATAACAAAATAAATCCTGGTCAACTTGACCTACTTATTACACACGTTGGTGTCCCTCACTACCAACTAGGTACAGCCTTGTGCTGTCCCAGTCCCTGACTCCCTGGAGTTTAAATGTTTGAGGAATAACCACACAGGTCTGCCTCCAGCTTGGAGTATATCTCTCTGCATGCTGGGAGTTTTTGTAGAGGACCTAACGAGCCCACCTAATTCAGCTGGGCTCATCAAGTCTTCCCACCAGGACTCCCAGCACTCCCCCTAGAGGTATAAACTGGTATAAAGCCTGAACCTAGGGGATATATACACTGCATCCCGGATGCAACCAGGGAATTTCACCTGCCTACTGTCACAATATATATATATATAAAAAACTTTAGCCTTTTATGTTTTCTTTTACAGACCATAAAAGAAGTTTATGAAAAGGTTTGCAATGGTTACCGTTTAGAGGCCCCTGAAAATTGTCCACAAATAATTTACAGCCTAATGAGGAGCTGCTGGGAGGATGATCCAGGAAAACGTCCATCTTTCAAAAAGCTGAAAGAGAAACTGGGGAAGCTAATAACTGGGGATAAATAAAAGTACTCATAGTCATATAATAATTATCTATCATCCACAAATGGCTCATGGATTTAACAAGCATTTATTCAAATAATGGAACTTACCAGTCAACATCTGCTATTTTAGTCATCCAATGGTACTGTATGCAAATATAATTATGGCTCAAAGTAAAGCCAGAGCAGCACATTATTTTAAATCATGGATGCAAGCAGTTCTTTACTGCTTCTAAAAGGTTATCCATTATGTGCAAGACTCATATATACTGTAAATTCATCATACATCAAACACATGCCTACACTTTGAGGTATCTATTGGTAAAAAAAAATCTACCACATGTATTCTGTGTTAATTTGACAAAACTGAATGTTCTTTGGGCTACTTTTCTTCTGAATAAAAGCTGAGGCGCATAGGAAATACATATGCCATTGTAACAAGAGATACAATGTAACAATTCTAGAAAATGCTTAAGGGAGTTGGCAAGTAAGTGTAACCTGATTACAGTACTATTTTTTACCATTTCCTTCTAGTTGATCTCCAGCCTCCAGCCACTTCCTGTTTGCATGCATATGCAGAAGAAAGGGCTGCGTGGCATTCCTCAGATAGTTTTCTGGTGGTGACAACAATGGACAATGCCATGCGACACATATAGATTCTATAGGAAGCTTGTTTGACAAGGTGACAATACAGGTCCACAACTGGGAGACAGGAACAGTGGATTCCCTATATCCATAAGTGCCCGAACAAGAGTCTTTATGGCAACAGCACTAGGTATTATTTTAATGAGAGCTGCAGATTTTAAAATGTTGAAAATAACATTTGAAAGAACATGTTTGTATCTATTTTAAACGCATTTCAGGTAAAGTATAGTAAATGCCCAATTCCGTGAGTTGTAATATGAGTTGCATGCATTACACATACACAATACATTTGAAGCCATTATTTATTCTCTATTGTCAAGTGATGATTTCTTCCAGCATTTATACTCTTCTCTATTTGTTGTACCTTATTTTTTTTATATATATATATTTTAAGTGCTGCTGTGTTTAAAAGAATACTTAAAGTGGCCCCAGAGGCCCCATTGTGCCCCCTCACAGATCTACCCAGATCCCTGCAGATTACTGCAGAACCCCTAATCCCTATAGTGCCCCAAACTGCTAAAGAGCCCCTCGCCACCTACAGAGCTTTCCACAGTGCCTACTGCAGATACCCCATTCTCCATAGCCTACTGCAGAATCCTCTGCCCCCACACTTTCTCCCTAGGTGCCCACAGAGTCCCCAAGACCCCCACAAGGCCCTGTAGAGTATCCCAACTCTCTCCTGAACCTTCTGGACCTCAAATATTTTCCTCCCACTGCATGTTGCATAATTCCTTGCTACTACTGACTGCTGACACTGGGTCATTCTTCTTTCCACTCCCCTCAACATGGAGACATTTTTTCCTACTACTGACCAACGGTACCGGTGCATTTCTGTCTTTCCATTGATCACTGACACAGTGGCATTTTTTTCTTCCTAATGATCACTGACACCGGTGCATTTTTTCTTCTTGCTGATCTCTGACACTGGGGCATTTTTTGTTTCTACTGACCACTAACGCTGTTGAGGCTTTTTACACCAGGACGTATTTTTTCCTCCCAATGACCATCAATGGTGCATTTGTCCTCTTACTTAATACCAGTGTCAGGACAATTTTCTTACCACATAGGCATTTTTTATTTTCCACTGACACCAGGGCACCAGGGACCCCCCCCCCCCCACTGACCACTTTTTCCTCCTACTGATCACTGATGCCTGGACATAGTTTTGCCCTCTAACCAAACCAACCAAACCAACCAATGACACTGACAATTCTTTTATTTTTATCTTTCTTTTTGGTTTAAGAATATCAACTATGACAGCTTGGTTCTGCACCATGACCACCCACATGCTGTTTGGGGAGACATTAAAACTTGCTGTGGAGCCTGTGACTTTTAGTTTCATTGCTGATATGTAAAATAAAATAATAAATATGTTTATTTGTTTTCACTGTCTAGAACTGGTAATTTTTTTGGTATGTGGCTCAAAGGAAACAACTTAAAAAATTGTACTCCCATAACAATAAATAAAATAAATGATTGCATAGATTTAAGTGTAGCGCCCCCTTACTTTAAGTATGGGCACTACACTAAAGTTAATGAGGGAGTGAGAGAGTTATGTTGCTCTCACTCTTAATTTTGTTAAATTTGGGCTGCTGTCATATTAGAACTGTCCTGTGGGTCAGTCTGCGCTTCGGGGGTGTCAATCTCATCCCCGGACGACAGGTGGCTTCAGAGGGGTTCTAACTGAGCCACTTTTCCCCAGAAGCCAAATGGAGGAGTTTTTCCCTCGTGGGGCATGCTGGGGGAGGGTATATCTGTGGCAGGCGCCATTTTTTTGGGTTTTCGCGGGTTCCTGGTTCCAGGTGCAGCACCCGCCTTTAGGGTGTGCGCATCCACCAGACCCTGGCGATATGGCCTACCAGGCTGGGGTCGAAAGTTATGTGGAGTTCCTGGCAGATGCTGCCGAGGGGCCTCAATGACTTGCTGGGTCCCCTCACTACCAAGAGAGAGATCCTAGGCCGCTGGCTGTGCGGTGGGGATTCGGCTCAAGGAGAACCCGGAGGCAGGTTATCTGAGAGACTTGAACGAACCATCGGGGATCTAGTGACCGGCACACTGACAGGTACACTTCATCTGTCAACCGGTCACCTTATTGAAATTAACTGGAAGGAATCGCTCTTCTGTTCGCATTGTCAGCATTGAACCTGTGGCAGAGGCCTCGTCTGGCATCTTAAATCCAATCAGAGCCAGGTCCACAGCAAGGACCTGTTCCTTTCAGCAACCTTAAAGTAGAACTCCGGCTGCCAGGCTTATGGCAGAAGTCTGTCCGGGGATCACTTCACCCACTCTGGCTAGAGTGGCGACACATTACATTGTTACTGAGAGCAGGCTTGCTCTCCTGTTTATCCAAGCCTGATACTGCAAGGTTTTTTTCACTTCATCAACCTGTCCTGTCTACCTCCTGTTGATGTTGGTTGTGTTGGACCCAAGAAATAAAGCATTTGGACAACCTTATCTACTAGCTGGACATTCGCTTAGTGCTCTGCTCACTGATTTCACCCCTAGACAAAGCTGAAAGGTAACTTAATACGCCGATCCCAAATCAACCAGCGGCTCCTGAGGGAGTATCGCTACATAAGCATTCACATAACACTCCCTGTCCATCCAGTTCTAATATTTGCACAGCTCTGACTGTCTATACAGCCAGACAGATTTTTCTCTAGTACAAATAAGCAATAAAGCTGGCTCCCAATCTGAAACTGGAAAGTGAAGGAGCAGCAGCAGTCCACTCTTCTGTTTTGGCCTCCATCAAAACACGCAAAGCAGCACCCCTAATTGGCTCATAGGGCTGCCCCTACTGGGTAATGGTCTGGCCTCAAAATCTAGCCTAATTCAGGTTTCAGTGATTTCCTTTAAAATTCCTGGATTCCATTGGCACATAATGTGTTCCTTTCTACTTCCTTGCCAAATCAGCAATTTGGCATTGGGTGGGAACATCTCAAGTGCTTGTCAAGATTGTTTCCTGTGCAGGAAAAAAAGACTCCTCCTTTGTGATTCACTTCACATTACTTCCTCAGGCTAATCAGCATCAGCTCTCCCTACAGGGGCACACAATATTTTAAAGTCTGCATTTGGCAGTACTTCTGTAAGGCAGTCATCATAAGCATAAGGAAGCATAAGGCAGACTTGAAAGGTTTTGCCGCTGCTCCAAGGTACAGTGCCTTGAAAAAGTATTCCTACCCCTTTGAAATTTTCCACATTTTGTCATGTTAAAACCAAAAACGTAAATAAGAAGGCTAGTATGGTGGCCTGAGTTTATGGGAGGAGCCTGGAGGGTATTTAAGCAGCCCACTCACACATGCTCTTTGTTGGTTCAGTGTGCAGTACTACACGTCACTGGGCCGACTCTTCCCAGCTCACCTCATGTCCGTGAGTCTGCGCATTGAATCTCATTCAATATCGCAAGTGCATTGCGGCTTCTCCGTTCATGGTCTTCGGCGGCGGTTCCCGCTTACTGTCGCCAGTTGTATTCAAACCTTTTGTATCATGTGTAATCTTGCAATTCGTTATGCTTCCTATCCTGCATTTCTTTTGTAAAAATCTGCCTCTGAGTTATTGTTGCTCATGTTCTAACATCTTAGTTAGTACAAGCTTGGTACATTTGTAACTTCCTCCTGCCAAACAAACTATTTATTTGTATATTCAGTGTCCATGATTGCTGTCTCATTCATTTGGAGATTAGCATATATTGTTTGTATGGGTTCTTTGGCAGATTAAGGTGGTAATTGAACTCACCTGCTGCCTTGTCTGCACTTGATTAGCCTGGGGGGATGGGTGGCTGGTAGGTGTTCGGTTTCACAGCAAGGAGTAGCATACACTCTACAACCAATTCACAGCAGATTTGTTCAATACTCCTTACTTCCGATTCGTATCGGATTTGTTTCATGCATTTTACAACCGTTTTTGTATCAGTCATTTCTCTTTATAACCGTTTTGTATCAGATACATTGCATACTTTCCACCGTTGCCATTTTATGTTTCCCCCATGCCGTGCGTTTTAGTTTCCGCAGCGGAACTTACGAATTGTTTGAACACGGTTCTTCTCTCTCATTTATTTACCAAAGTTATTGCCTGTGCGTCATGCATGGCGCCACACCACGCCACACTCTTCGGATGTGTTGCACATCCACTCCAGTCCAAGCAAACCCAGTTGCATGTTCACTGTCCCAGGTAGGATTTGTTAGTAGTGTTGCTCACGAATATTCGCATTGCGAATATTCGTAACGAATATTGCATATTCGAGTATTCGCGAATGAATCGAATATCGCGGTGAATATTCGATATTGCGAAAATTCGTATTTTTTCAAATGTATTTTTAAAACATATCACATCCTAGTGATCTCCATCGACATCTAAAAGCATTGCTGGTATGATTAGAGACCCTGGGCCGAGTAGCTGAGGCGATCCTTTTATGTTGCCGAATATTCACAATGCGAATATTCGTATTACGAATATTCGCAAATACTTTCTCTGCCCTTCTGTGTTTTGTGTATAAATAAAAAAAAAAAATAGCTTTAGTTTAGTCATATAAGTTTGTGTAAGTAGAGTTAGTGTTTAGTGCATATTAGTTTATAATCCAGGAAATGATCTCCGTTTTCGCGTGTTGACGAGAATTTCGCAATCAATTTCGCATTCGCATTAGCGAAATTTCGCATTCGCATTAGCGAAATTTCGCATTCGCATTAGCGAAATTTCGCAATATTGTTATTTGGACAAAATATCACGAATATTCGATTTTAGCGAATATTTCTTGAATATTCTTCTATATATTCGTGAAATATCGCGAAATCGAATATGGCGTATTCCACTCAACACTATTCATTAGCTTGTTTGTCAAAATTCGTGGCCACTCATGGTGTCACCCGCATCATATTTTCGGTTCCCACAGTGGAGCTTATAAAATATTCGTACGCACATCTCGTGTTCTATTTTCTACATCAAACCTTGTTGTTTTGCCCCATGCACGGCATCACGCTACACCTTTCCTACATGTTTCACTCCAGCCACAGTCCGCCACAAACTCACTCACATGGCCCACTGTCGCAAGTAAAATTTGTTATTACATTCTTTATGTCCTATCAATTGTCTACCATTCGTTGTCTCCCATATCGTTCGTTAGTGGCCCCTACGGAACCACGAATCAAAACAGACTTGTCCTTCTACCTTATACTGCTCGCTTAAAGCTGCGTAAATACTAAGAATAGCCGGCATATCTTTTTTTGCTATTCTGAAAAGAAGATACGCCGGCTTTCTTCTAAGATACGAGCGGCGTAATTTGCTTACACCGTCGTATCTTAGTTGCATTATTACGCTGGCCGCTAGGTGGCGTGTACGTCGATTTTCTCATTTGCCTATGCAAATGAGAAAGATACAGCGATTCACGAGCGGACTTGCGACGGCGCGACGTTTTTTTACGTCGTTTACGTAAGCGTTAGACGGAGTAAGGTCACCCCTGCTATAGCAGGCGCAGCCAATGTTAAGTATGGACGTCGGGACCGCGTCAAATTTTCCGTCGGCTACGACGTTTGCGTAAATCGTTCGGGAATGGGGCTTGACGTTCACGTCGTTTACATTGATAAAAATCGACGTGATTTCACGCATGCGCACTGGGAACGTTCACGGACGGCGCATGCGCTGTCCAAAAAAAATGTGAATGACGTGGGGTCATGATTCATTTACATGAATTACGCCCCCACTCCATTCATTTGAATTGCGCAGCCTTACGCCGTGCAGTTTACACTACGCCGCCGCATAGTATGGAGCAAGTGCTTTCTGAATAAGGCACTTGCCCATAATATTTGCGGCGGCGTAGTGTAAACACCATACGCTACACCGCCGGACAGATACGCAAAAGGTATCTGAATCGGGCCCCAGGTGTTTATATCCTTTCTCAGTAACCCAATTCTTATTGATTGAGACCTTGCAACCATGCAAATCATCTTAGTAGCCTGACACCCTTGTCAAGACCCTTTGCAACACATGACCGTTACAAGACGCAAAATAAAAATAAAAAAATATATAAAAACACAAAAAAATGCAAAAAAAACCCGCAAAAGAACCTGTTGAGACCATTGCAACCATGCAAAATCGTCTCAGCAGCCCTACAATCATCGAGACCCTTGCAACCACGCAAAATCATCTCAGCAGCCTGACACCCTTGTTAAGACCCTTGCAACACATGACCCTTAAACAATATATATATATATATATATATATATAAACGCCAACAAAAAAAACATGCAGAAAAAAAAAACTTTGCCACCACACAATTTTGGCCCAGCAACCTGACACCTATTGAGACCGTTGCAACCACACAAAATCGTCTCAACAGCCTGACACCCTTGTTGAGATGCTTGCAAACACAATACCATCTCAGCAGACCCACACTCATCGAGACCCTTGCGACCATGCAAAATCACCTTAGCAGCCCGACACCCTTGTTAAGACCCTTGCAACACATGACCCTTACAAAAAATATATATATAAAAAAAATTGCCACCACGCAATCTCGGCCCAGGAACCTGACACCTGTTGAGACCATTGCAACCACACAAAATCGTCTCAGCAGCCTGACACCCTTGTTGAGACCCTTGCTAACGCAATACCGCCTCAGCAGCCCCACACTCATTGAGACCCTTGCAACCTCCCACTCGATAAAGACCTTTGTAGCCACGCAGTCTCGCCCCAGCAACCTGGCATTCATTAAGATCCTTGCAGCCAGGCAAAAAGGCCTCATGTACACTGCTGTTGGTAAACGGATGTTTAGGAACAGTTGGGTGTTTTTTCAGCCGTCCCCAATCTCTCCTCTGTTATCTTACCAGTACATCTACACAGGGTCCCCAATCTCTCCTCCGTGTTATCTTATCAGTACATCTACACAGGATCATTATAGTCGTTTCTAGGCAGTTGAGTTAGAAACCTTCATGGGAAAAAAAATGGGTTCAGTCGGATGTTTAGAGGCATTCAAAACACCAATGCCTGTAACGGCTTGTAAACACTGCCAGACGTGGTAACTAATGTTTACCAGCGTTTCATTCACAGTCGTTTTTCATAAAAAATAAAATAAAAAAAGGAATATTGATTAGGCAACTTGACACTTATTTGAGACCCTTGCAAATGTAATATCATCTCAGCTACCTCACACTCATCTAGACCTTTGCAACCACACAATCTCGTCTCAGCAACCTAACACCCGTTCAGACCTTTGCAGCCATACAAAGTCGTCTTAGCAAACTGACACTCATTTGACACCATTGCAAACACAATATCGTCTCAGCAACCTGACACCCGTTCAGACCTTTGCAGCCATACATAGTCATCTCAGCAGCCCGACGCTCACTTGAGACCATTGCAAACACAACATCGTCTCAGCAACCCCTCACTTGTTGAGACCCGTGCAATCACACAAGGCCATCTCAAAACAACCTCATAATCATCGAGACCTTTGCAACCGTGCAATATCGTCTCAGCAAACCAGACTGAGACCCTTGCTACCACGCAATGCCTTCTCAAAACAAACCTCATAATCATCGAGACCTTTGCAACCGTGTATTATCGTCTCAGCAAACCAGACTGAGACCCTTGCTACCACGCAATGCCATCTCAAAACAAACCTCATAATCACCGAGACCTTTGCAACCACGCAACATTGTCTCAGCAAACCAGACTGACACCCTTGCAACCACATAATATTGTCTGCAGTAGTATAAAACACTTTGCAGCGCACACCACGTGCAAACCCGAATACAAACTAAACTTGCAAACACACCTCAGTGACAAACAATCAGCCACACAAACACACAGTGGCACCTAGTTGGCCATTCATCTTTAGTGGCACGCGGGCCACTCATCTTTTCCCTGTCTTTTTCCCTGCAGTTAGTTCAGGTTTCCATCCAGCACGAGCGAGTGCACGTTGGTCTGCGAGTGCACGTTGGTCAGCGAGTGCACGTATATCGTCTTGTTGAGCACCAGTGTATTGTCTTGATTTTCTCACACCAATGCAAGATCCAGTCCAAGTTCTCAAACTAGACCAAGCATCAGTAGCAGACTTAGCTATGTGGGACAACTTCCCCACCTGATAGAACAGCATTTCAATCATCATCCCGGCAGTGTCAGCCGAGCCACCACAGGCTTTTGCGTGCATTTTTCGTCCGCCACTGGTTCTCCAAACCGTGGCCCCCAGAAATTCTGTTAAATTTCTGCTTCACCCAGTCTTCATCACGCCTTGTGTTGTACCCCATTGTGGCAGCTGGTCTGGGGCCACACTTGAACTGGACAGACAGTGTTCTTCACCACAGACAATCAGGCCACAGCCGACTTCATCAATTAAGGTAGATCAAGCCTCTCCCCATCACGTCCTTCCTGCGCAGGCTCGCGTAGCTGTCACTCCGTCACCAGTTTAATAGCTTCTGTAGACATATTGTAGGAAAATGCAAAATCGCAGCTGATGCTCTGTCCTATTCCAACCTTACTTTGTTTTTCCAGCAAGAGCCTGGAGCCGACCCAATAACCATCCCTGTCCCACCCTGGTCATTGCTGACGATGGATTGAAGTAACATCTCACCAACTCAACCCAGCCTATTAACCACTCCTTGGCACGCAACACACTGAAGGCCTAACGCACTGCTTGGAACACTAACTGCTAATTTTTGGCCACTTGCCTCGGAGCAGCAATAGGCAACGTTAGACACGTCCTAGCCTTCATATCGTATTGCCACACGCAGCTGACCCTTTCTCACAATACTATCACGCCATATCTAGATGGCGTCCAGCATTTCCTGTCCCTGCAGGACCCCAGTAAACTGTCAGTATTCTTGAGCCCATGCAGTCAAGTCCCTCCTACAGGGCATACAGAAGCACCAACCTGTAGTCAGTGGCAAGCGCCTACCTTTCAAGAGTGCCCTCTTTAGGGACATGTCTGAAATCCTTACTCATTCCCCATTTAGGGCCTTGCCCAGCATAGTCACCCAAGCAGCTATCTACCAGGCCTTCTACGGTTCCCTATGACCTAGTGAATTTACAGTCAGTGGCTCCGGCAGTCAGACACTGCTCCAACGCCACCCGACTCGCTTTCGAACCCCTACACTCTGTCTGCAAACGCAACAAACCAGCCCCGGGGGTTGACATCAACCTGTTTCAGACTAACAATGCCTGACGCCCAGTAATGGTGCTCGACCGACTATTGCTCCATCTACCCAGCCAATCTGATGGTAGCTTGTTGCTACCCTTTCTAAACCAGCTCCCTGAGTGGCAGCCAGTTTGTCAAGCATGTCAGAATCTTAAGCAACTTGGGCTTCAAACCCCAGTCAGTTCTCTGAACATTCTTTCCGAATTAGAGCATCCCCAACTGCCTCCCAACAGGGAGTACCAGACCACGTAATCAAGATACCAGGCTGATGTGAAGTCTCCTTGTTTTGCCACATACATCCCAAATCCTAAGAAAGAAATAGCACAAGCCTTTACCAAGCTGGCTCAATAAATACAATAAATCAATATAAGCTATTTCCCTATCTGAGTCTTTTGCCCCCTTTTCTTGGCATACTGACCAGACCACCAAGGCACACTTCAGGTCTATTTATGTTGTAAGTCTTTTCGCGTGTTTATGTGATCCACATCACTCTCGATCAGAGGGCCACGACCATAAATAAGAAGGCCAGTATGGTGGCCTGAGTTTATGGGAGGAGCCCGGAGGGTATTTAAGCAGCCCACTCACACATGCTCTTTGTCGGTTTAGTGTGCAGTACTACACGTCACTGGGCCGACTCTTCCCAGCTCACCTCATGTCCGTGAGTGTGCGCATTCAATCGCATTCGACACCCTCCTGCCCTTTCCTTTTTCAGGGCACTTCTCAGCATATCCTTCTTCAATTAACTACCCATTACCGTGTTTCCCCGAAAATAAGACACCGTCTTATATTTTTTTTACCTCAAGAAATCACACTATGGCTTATTTTCGGGGGGTGTCTTATTTTTATTAACGGCAAGTATGGTACAACAGTATGGTACAACAATCTACATTTATTCAAATACAGTTAAGTCGTCTTCTTCAACAATCTACATTTATTCAAATACAGTTAAGTCGTCTTCTTCAACAATCTACATTTATTCAAATACAGTTAAGTCGTCTTCTTCTAGAACATCGTCATAACTCTCCAAACTCGGAATTCCATCCTGAATTTTTTGCGACTCCAGTTCCTTTAGAACCATTGGCCCCAATCTTTCATGTCGAGCAATAGAGCTCTCATTAAATGAGCAGCTCTTATCCATGTAACCTGCTCGGAGTGCATTGGCAACAACACTGTCAGTGATTTTTTCCCATGAATTCTTCACCCAAATCACGACCTCTTGCAGGCCAGGTTTCACAAAGTTTCCACACTGATTTCTTGTCATTCTATTTTCAATGTAGTCATTTATTTCCATACGCAAATGGTCTTTGAATGGCTTATTTATTGCAATATCCAGAGTCTGCAGATAGGCAGTCATTCCTGCAGGAATCATTATTTGATCTATTCTTCTCTCTGCAAGGAAGTTCTTCATGTCTTTAGCACGGTGAGTGCTGGCTGAATCCCAGACAAGCAGACCTCTTTGGCCACCTCGCAAAACAAGTGGCAGCATTAAATCAAGCCACTTCCTTATAACTGCTTGTGTGCACCAGGCTTTTTCGGTTTCAAGAACATAAATGCCAGAAACACGTTCCAACTTATCTTTCTTGCCCTTACTGATGATAACAGGTGTGGCTTTCGTCCCATCAAGACGAATTGCCAAAATACAGGTAACACGTGCACTTTCATAACCAGTGGAGGGAACGTAGATTGAGGAGGCACCCCTCTGGTCAATTGTTGTTTGGGCTCCTTGACCCATAAACACTGCAGTTTCATCCATAGCAATCATGTTGCAAAGTTGGTATTTAGAAAAGTCGATGCCATCAACAAAGGACTTGAATGCAAGTGCTCGCTTAATAACTTCAGCATCTTCCAACTTAAACAGTGTTGTTGATTTTCTGAGAGAGAGAGACAGTTCATTCCGCTGAAGGAAGCGCTCCAGCCAATGTTGTGATGCTTTGAATTCTGGGGATATGTCGAATTGTGGTGCCATTGCAAGGGCAAATGTTTGAATATCAGCCCTGCGCACAACCAAAGCCTTTGCTCTCCTGTCAGCAACCCATTCACTGATCATTTCTTCCAGCTCAGAAAATAAAGGTTGCCTACCTGAACCACACTTGCGCTTCTTAGCATTTCCTCTGTCCACCTGTAGACTCAGATTATCATATTCTGCACGCCATTTTTGGACCATTCGGATATCCAACTTCTTCTCTTTGCAAAAAGCCGTAAGATTCTTGCCTCGGGAGTCCTCCACAATTCCTTTCTTGTACTCAACAGAATAACTCTTTCTTTTTGCACTCATCTTGTCTGGTTGTACAAAAAGATAGGCCAGCAAAGCTGATGTGGAGCACAGAGGAGCTGGGGTGATCTGTTTGTGTGGGGTGAGAGAGGGGTTTGCTGGTCAATGCTGGGAGAATCTTTTTGCTTTACAGAGTGTTCTTCTCCTCACAGCTCCTGAGCACCAGTACAGTAACATACACCTATGACGTGTTGTTTACCGCGCCGCATACGACACGCCTATCACTACAAGATTCGACACTACATCTTATTTTCGGAGATTCGACACTACATCTTATTTTCGGAGATTCGACACTACATCTTATTTTCGGAGATTCGACACTACATCTTATTTTCGGAGATTCGACACTACATCTTATTTTCGGAGATTCGACACTACATCGCTACGTCTTATTTTCGGAGGGGTGTCTTATATTTCTATCTTGCGTCGAAATCCCGCTACGGCTTATTTTCGGAGTACGTCTTATTTTCGGGGAAACACGGTATAGCATTTAAATTTTGACGTTCCTGTGCTATGGCCACTGAAGTTGGGTCAAGGTATTTAAATTTTTTTATGAAAGCTATTTTTAAACCTGGGTCGGTTTCATCATCTACTCCAAATATCATTTCATAAACCTTGCAAAATCTTGTTTTAAACCAAAATGGATCTTCTTCTGCAGTAGTCTGTAATAGGTCTAGCATTTCTATGGTCGGTTTTTGTTCACCGGTCATACATAGCAATAATAGTCGCAATCTATCTGTGGCGTCATTTTGTCTTTCCTGACCTTCATCATCACTAACAAGTGAATGGATTCGTTTAGCAAAATTAACAGGAATCCACAACTGAAATATGTAATTGCGTTGATCGTTTGAAAGATTAAAACGATCCGCAAACATTTCAAATAAATCCCAATTGGAAAATACAGTAGCCTCAACGTCATAACTAGGAAAGTCTTTTAAAACTTTCATAAGTTGGTCATGTATTTGCAACTTTAGTTTTGCAGTTCTACATAATAAGTTTTTATGTTTCATTTCCATTTCATCAGTAGCATCAACATTCTCTATTTCCAAACTTTCCGGAAAATAGGATTGTTGCTTTGACTTGGTTTCAGTCTCTTTTTGTCATCTGTATTTATTACAGCAATCTGTCTACTGTCATTTTGCAACTCTGGCAAAATCATTTTTTTAGATTCTAATTGTTCCTCAAGATTCTCTATGTAATTACAAAGAATCTCACAGTTAGGACAAATGAGAGAATCCTGGGACACATTTTCATGTATTCCTGTGTTCTGTACATTATTAGTCTCTGTCTGGTTTAGTGTGCACACATTTTTGGCAGGTAAAATATTAATAATCATCTTATTAAATATTCTCACCAATTTCAATACATTACTTATTTTCTTATGTAATTTATTCACAGTAAACCTGGATTTGTCTATCCGGACATTCGAATTTAAGCATTCTTGGTACATATACAACCACAAGTGACTGTCATTAGGATAAAGAGACACATCTTTAAAATCAAGTTTACTCTCTCTAGCAAATTTATCTATAAAATTCATAGTTTTTTTACTCACCGTTATTTAGATGAATTTCTCGTCTTCAACCGTCTGTTGCTGGACTGTTGTCCGCATCTGACGCAGCACAACGCCTCTTGCTTGATAGGTTCTGAACCGTCTTTTTTCTCGAGACTTGAATATTCGCAAAATTGCGCCAATCTCTCCCCCCTCATCAAGGTTCGAGATTTTCGTAAAAATAGAGAGATATGACGGTAAACTCTGGCTCGCCAAATGAAGAATATTATTAATATTTCATATTCTTGTAGCTCAAGGGCGTTTCTGAATGAATAGCATTCATAGTCGGGTTGACTTGAAAATTACGTGTGAGTTTATTAACACACAGGTGGCATCATAAACACAACGAAAAATAGTATAAAGTTCAGTTTAGCGTAGATGAAAATATATAAAATTGAAATGATAGTGATGTAGCAAGCTTATGAAAGCATGTGTGCTGTCTCAGGCTCCATCTTTGTCTGATTCCAAGTGAAGAAGATGCAGGAAATGACGTTCTTAGACTTCTGGTATCAGCTGTTCTCCTTGTCAATACGTCAGCATGTCAGTGTTGTCTTCCAAAGAGGGTGTGAGAGAATCTGTGAGTGTGTGAGCGTCATGAAAGTGCGTGGTGAAGTGTCGTGTAAGTGTTCAGCCTTCTTTAAAGCAAAGCATATATATATATGTTACAAATGAACGTCATGACCTCACACCGTCCAGACGTAGACCCTTGTATGGCACAATATCCTTCTGCTAGGTTCAGCAATATGAAGATCTTAGCACAGAGTCATATGGAGTTTGATTGACAGGCACACATGTGACACTCTATACTTAGAGTACTGTGCTAATGTAACGTCATAACCTATATGAACATATATTAATATTACCAGCTATACCTTCATATATACTAATACATATTAGTATGACTAAGACTTCACTTAAAACTAACTTATAAATAGATATAAACAAGTATATTATAAGTAGCTTAGTTACGGATTCTGATTTTAGCTTTAAAACATGTGAAGACAGTATTTCTTGTTCAGCTCTATGACACATGAACTCTATGGGTATTCTTATCTGTGAGCCTGCTGACCCACTGACCTCATGTCATCCCTTGATACTGGAGAGACAGCTGCGTCAAAATCCTGACACTCAAATCTTATGTCACTCTCAAATTGGCTGACCAGAAATATTATCACTGCTCAGTTTTTAGATGGAAGAATTATGTCATATCAATTGATCAAGGCCATTCACTCATACCTAATTACTATGATTAATCATAAATCCAAATATGTTTTGCAAGCTTGCCATAAATTATGAATTTCCGAATTATGAATTTGAAATAATATTCTAACAGTAACAGTAATACATGCAGTTGAAAAAGTTGCTATGGTAACGGTCACATCACAGTAATGAAGTATGCAGGAGAATGCGTACACGAATGAGCAGGAACAGCGGGCGTACCCACCGGTACATGACAAACCCACATGGAGTCTCGCCTCCCAGAATGACTCTCCACCCCAACCCAACCCCCAGATCACACCCCGACTACCAGCGAGGCCTTCAAAATAGTGGAGAATGGAAAGGACACTGCCCTATAATGCATTGCAATTCATTACATACAGGTGTCAGAAGATTTTAACCACTTGTCCCAGACCTTTTCGAATTTGGATGGGCATCCCCTGTGTGCATACATTAATTTCTTATATGGTAACACTGCGTTGACTTCCGCTAACCAGTGCGATAGTAGTGGGGGATCAGGACGCATCCATCCCCTGGCAATCACTTTCCTAGCTGAGAAAAGTGTCTCGTGTAAGAATAGTTGTGTACACTTGTTACCATCTGGATTGGGGAGGATGCCTAGCAGACATAGCTTTGGCTGGAGTGTTACAGGGGAGCCCATCTTGTCGTGTAGAAATCCAACCACCTGCGACCAATATGTCTGTATCCTAGGACAGGACCACAACAGATGGAAGAAATTGGCAGTCGGATGGGCACACATGGGACAAGTAGAGGGAAAATCCTGTTTATATTTTGATATTCTTAGGGGCGTGAGGTACGACCTGTGTAGTATAAAAATCTGGGTAAGCCGATCTGACAGCCTGGGGGAGACCAACCTACAGGTGTCCAGAGCATCACTCCACTCGTCATCTGCCACCGGGCCCAGATCATCCACCCACCTAGCCTTCACTGCATATGCTCCCACAGTCGCCGAGGGGAGCGAGAGCATGGAATAAAATTGTGATATTAGTTTTTTTGGATCAGGGTATTTTATAGCCGCCATTAGTGGGTTAGCGTCTAGGGAGACATCTCCCAGAGGAAATTGTATGTAGTAGGCATGACGTAGCTGCAAGTAACGAAAATGCAGTGGGTCGGGAAGGGCGAACTCCACTTGTAGTCTGGACAGTGATTTAAGTCTCCCATTGGCCGCAATGTGGGACAAGTAGAGAATACCCCTGGAGCTCCACCAACTAGCGTCCGGGATGTGGGCAAATTCAGGCAAGGTTGAGTTATGCCATAAGGGAGTAAAGGCATTTATGGGCGGTATATGTAACGTTTTGGAGGCTATGGTCCACACTTTCCTATACTGGTATAATATCGTCTTGCGGTCAACAGGGCCACCTCTTCCCACCGTCACCCCCGCGATCACTACCATGGGGTCTAGTGACGTCTCGGCCCACTTCGGGCCCAGAAGACACAAGAATCTGTCCCTATCCGTCTTGTCCACATGGAACAGCTGCGAGAGCTGTGCTGCCAGATAGTATAAGTTAAAGTCGGGAAGGGCAAGACCCGCCAGGTCCGTCGGGCGTTTAAGTTTGTGCCACGGAAGTTTGTGCCTGCTGGGTCCCCAAACAAAGGGCTTAAGAAGGGCCTCGAGCGCCATGAAATATCTAAGGATAAGATAAACTGGGGAGTGCCAGAGCATATAGAGAATTTTGGGCAGTATGACCATTTTAATGAGGTTTACTCGGCCCGTCACCCCCAATGGGAGACGTGCCCAAGTCTGTGTCTTCTGTTTGAGCATCCCAAACAGTGGGTCTATGTTGAGAGAGACATAATTCCTGTACCCTTTATTATTTTTTTATTATCTACATTTATTTATCTTATTATTTTGTATCTTTTTTATGTTTACTGATATGATAATCGCGAGGTGATTTAACATATTTTTTTCTAGGGTTACTCACTCATAACTCTATTATGGTTTCATGTCCTACTACAATATAATAATTAATTGACAAATAGTTGGATCGATACATAGATACAGAAGAGGTAAGCAATAACACAGTATAATTCATACCAGAAAGTATAGAGTTAAGATTTTGTGACTCATCAGAAGCCTTGGCCAATCACAGAAAATCTCACATTGAGTGGCTGTCTTGGCCAGTCACAGCCTGCTTTGCATCCATTCTGTCTGGAAAGTTCCCAGCACATGGGCTGGAAATCATTCCACAGACAGAGAACAGAACAGACACAGAACCAGAGTTCAGTTTTATGGAAGCAAAGGGGCCAACTAGGTATGTCATACAGTTATATATATGTTCCTATTGTAAATAATGTGTTTAGAACTGTATTCTGAACTAGTTATGTGTTCACTTGTAGTTCCACTGAACTAATTCACAAACTAAAGCAACCTAACAAACCCTGCAACCTAACTCACCCAACCGAACTAAACCAGACCAAGTTGCAAACCACAGAGTTCTACCTTTCAGAGAAATTAGAGAATGCTTTAATAACTTACAGAGTGAGTGTAAATACTGAAGAAAGAAACATATGCACCATCTTATGTTAAATGACAAGATTGAATATTTGAACCGCCATTTTCTGTTATACTTTATTCAACACATGTTTTTGTACATGGACTGTCTGCTGCAAAGCAGCAGTGTTATGTGTTAGTATGTGTTGCAATAAAATTATGCAGGCATGCATTTTAACATAATGCAGCACATTACAATGTGTCACAATGCTCTGCTATACAAAGAGCTGAATTAATATAACAAGTAAAAAAAAAAAAAAAGAATAAGCACTTCAATTTGTTGTAACAGTGCATGGCAGAGCATGCGCACAGCACACACCAGTGTTTGTGTTATTAGCAGTGCAACAACACATGTAACATGCATTACCACAACTTGTGTATACATGGCCTTATTCACATGAGTGCTATCCTGTATACTGTGAATGAGCTATTTGTTTCTCCTCACATTCTAACTTGACAGGTGTGCAGAGGCGAGTGCCGGTCAAAATACAACATACAGTTGTGTCCATATAGCCACTGCATTCCCATATTGTAACATATGCTTCTGACATGCAGCTCGAGGTGGCTCCCGCCTTTTTAACCACTTAAGCCCCGGACCAAAATGCAGCTAAAGAACCAGGCCCCTTTTTGCAAATTGGTACTGCATTGCTTTAACTGACAATTGCGCGGTCGTGCGACATGGCTCCCAAACAAAATTGGCGTCCTTTTTTTCCCACAAATAGAGCTTTCTTTTGGTGGTATTTGATCACCTCTGCGGTTTTTATTTTTTGCGCTTTAAACAAAAATAGAGCGACAATGTTTTTTACTTTTTGCTATAATAAATATCCCCCAAAAATATAAAAAAAAGTTTCCTCAGTTTAGGCCGATACGTGTTCATTTAAAAAAAATTGCAATAAGCGTTTATCGGTTGGTTTGCGCACAATTTATAGCGTTTACAAAATAGGGGATAGTTTTATTGCATTTTTCTTATTATTTTTTTTTTTTACTACTAATGGCGGCCATCAGCATTTTGACACATTTTTGGGACAATTGTCATTTTCACAGCAAAAAATGCATTTAAATTGCATTGTTTATTGTGGAAATGACAGTTGCAGTTTGGGAGTTAACCACAAGGGGGCGCTGATGGGGTTATGTGTTCCCTAATGTGTGTTTACAACTGTAGGGGGTGTGGCTGTAGGTCTGACGTCATCGATTGTGTCCCCCTATAACAGGGATGACACGATCGATGCAGCCGCCACAGTGAAGCACGAGGAAGCCATTTTTACACACGGCTCTCCCCGTTCTTCAGCTCCAGGGACCGAGAGTCCCGCGTTTCCGGAGCTTTAGACCGGGTCACGGAGCGCGCCACGGGCGCACGCCCATGACCCACGGCTGGGTAGTAGAACAGGACGTATATGTGCAGGAGGCGGTCCTTAAGTGGTTAAACAAATGTCTCATTTAAACTGACAGCAGCTGATCACAGTTATTCTTGTATTTAGAAGATTCAGAAGTTCACTTCTGATAAAAGAGAAACAAAAGGCAGCAAATTTGAGGCAACTTTGGACTTTCATGGTACGGCAAAGACTTGCTGCCTTTTGTTTCTCGAACGGTACATTATTATATCTTTATTTGTTCAGTAGTGATAATACATTTTTCACTTCTGATAAAAGCTTATGGTAGATGAAGGGTTCATGGGCTTATTGAAGAAGGGAGAATGCAGACAACGTAAGGAATACTAATTTGCTCAGATGCAAGTGATTCTGTTTCTCATTATCCATTGTGTTGATATCAGGCAGCAAAAGGGTTAAAGTGTTAAGTGATTAATTTAGAAAAGAGATGTCATCTACCTTCCAGTCATTCAGAGTTTTATTGTAAGATTTCTACAGTCAATCCAGCTCCCCCTCCACTTTATATAGAGTCTTCACTGAATCTTGTTGGTAGCATTATCACAGAAGTTATCAAAGACACAGCAGAGTCTTTGAGTGAATTTGACAGTGATGATTCCACAACACAATGACCAATAGAACATATAGGGCAAAAAAAAACTTTTGATAAAATGAATGAACTGCTAAAAACAGTTCTTGACACTTTAGGAAATCATTATCAACTCAATTATCCATTTAAAGTAAGCTGTTTAAAGGGTTTCTGAAAAAGAAGTTTACTTTTCCAGTTCATGATACTCTGAAAGATTCTATTACGACAGAATGAAAACAGCTAGAAAAGAGGCTGTTTCTAATTTGCGGAAATTTCTATTTTCTGAAGATGATTCTAAAAAATGGAACAAATGTTCTTAACCTAAAGGCTAAGTTCACTTTGGAACATGTTACATGGTATACCTATTTTTAGGGTGAACTATATAACATGTTCCAGCATCTGCAGCCTCTCCTCCCCAGAATCCATTTAAAAAAGGCATTCAAATCTGGGGTTTGCAACTTTAGGCCAGCCTTAGCTATTAAATGTGTAGACTTATATACTATATTGTCCATATTACACATGATATATGAATAAGCGTAGGTTCCTTCTCAGATGCAGAGCCAGTCCTGGTCTATTCCAGTGAAATGTTGCTGTATATGGGACTCTTTTGCCACTATGGTAACACAAGGGCACATTCAATGTGGCTTCACTATATTGTACATCAGTCTGTTTCATCCATCAGTTTTGAAACTCAGTATCCATGTTATGAATATACACATTATGCAAAAGATACCTAAGAAGACGCAAATTTTGAACTGAGGATTTCCATATATACTTCCAGTGTTTTGTTTGCTCTATGGGGTTTTCAGTCAGAATTTGTAAATTTTGCAATACTGGCATACAGTATGCTGAAGAGGTGTTCATGCTCTGGTAAGAACCATGCAATATAAAATATTCTGACTGGGTTGATCCATCCATATATAATTTAGGCTATTTATTGAGCATGTTTTCCAATTTATACAAGGAGCAATTTAGGGCATCAGTCAGGTGTTTGTTGTTTTGGTTTTTTTTTTGAGTTGTTTGTTTCTTGGCAAAGATCTTTTAATTGTGTTTAATTTTTGGTACAATAAAAGTACTATATTTTCTATATATTAGAGCCTATGCACTTTGGGCCAGATTCAGAGAGAATTAGATTCTCGTAGCGTATCAGAAATACACTACGCCGCCGTTTTTTACCTGGCTCTACGTGGAATCCAGGTAGATTTTGTCCAGTAAACGACGGCGGCGTAGTGTATTTCACCCGTCGCAATCCATCTACGCAAGTAGGGGGCGTGAAGGATTTAAAATAGGCGCGTTCCAGCGGCGATCGAACTGCGCATGCTCCGTTCGCAAATTTCCCGCCGTGCATTGCGCGAAATCACATCGTTACGTCATTCGTTGTTTGAGTAGCGTCGTTTACGGACATTTCTATTCCCGAACGAGTTACGTAAAAAAAAAAAAATTAAATGCGACGCGGGAACGACGGCCATACTTAACATGGGCAAAAAGCTGGTCTAACAGTACGTAAAAAAAAATAGACGTAAGCGATTGCGAAGACCGCTCGTATCTTCGTGGATCGCCGTAAAAACACATTTGCATATCCCGACGCATCAAAACGACGCAAACTCCTCCCAGCGGCCGCAAAAATATCGCAGCGTAGATCCGAAGACTTACGAAGACGTAAGCCTCTCGGATCGAAGCCCGAAGCCGCCGTATCATGGTTTAAGGATTCAAACTAGTGATACGGCGCGCAAAATTTGAAATGACTCCTGTCTAACACCAGTTAGACAGGCGTAATTGCTTTATGAATCTGGGCCTTTGTTTTTTGTTTTGTTTTTAATTATAGTTAGTCTGATCTAGCTCAACCAATGAAAAGGGGAAAACAAAAAAACAAACCAAGATTTTTTTTTATAATGCTATATACATACTCCCATACCCACAGTTGCTCCAAGGGAAGGCAAAAAAAACAGCAAAACACGATCCAATTTGCTTCAACAGGGGGAAAAAAATCCTTCCTAATCCCCCCCAAGAGGCAATCAGATGTTCCCTGGATCATCTTTACCTATAAATGTTAGTATGCAGGTATATCACGTATTATGACATTTAGCAAAGTATCCAGGGCTTTTATTTTAAAGTAATCTACTGAGGTGGACAGAACCAGCTCTTGAGGGAGTCTGATCCACATTTTAACAGCTCTTACTATGAAGAAGCTTTTCTGTATTTGGACATTAATGACCTTAACTTGAATAACTCAACACCAAGTTTACTATATGGTCCACTTATGTATTTATATTTCTCCTTAATCTCCTCTTCTCAAGAGAGAATAAATTCATGAGGAATAGGGATGAGCCCCCCCCCCCCGTTTGGTTCGCACCAGAACCTGCGAACAGAACAAAAGTTTGTGTGAACTTTAGAACCCTGTTAAAGTCTATGGGACTTAAACGTTTGAAATCTAAAGTGCTCATTTTAAAGGCTAATATGCAAGTTATTGTCCTAAAAAGTGTTTGGGGAGCTGGGTCCTGCCCCAGGGGACATGTATCAATGCAAAAAAAGTTTTAAAAGATGCAGTTTTTTCGGGAGCAGTAATTTTAATAATGCTTAAAGTGAAACAATAAAAGTTTAAATTTCATACCCATACATTTCTGGTGTATAGTATGCCTGTAAAGTAGTGCTTGTTTCCCATGTTTAGAACTGTCCCTGCACAAAGTGTAATTTCTGAAGGAAAAACAGTCATTTAAAATCATTCGCGGCTATAATGAGTTGTCGGATCCCGGCAATACAGAAAAAAGTCATTCATAAAATAAAATAAAAATAAAAAAGTGTGGGGGTCCCCCCAAATTCAATTACCAGGCCCTTTAGGTCTGGTGTGGATTTTAAGGGGAACTCCACCCTAAATAAAAAAAGGCCTGCAGTTCCCCTCAAAAATCCACACCAGACACCTTATCCAACATGCATGTTGATGGGGACAAGGGCCAAATCCGCACAACCCTTGCCCGGTGGTTGAGGGGGGTCTGTGGGTGGGGGGCTTATCGGAATCTGGAAGACCCCTTTAACAAAGGGGACCCCCAGATCCCGGCCCCCCCATGTAAATTGGTAATTACCATTTTACTAAAAAAGTATAAAGAATTGTAAAAAAAAAAAAAAACACACACACACACACCGTGGAGATATCCTTTATAAAAAAAAATAAAAAAAAAATCCAGCGGTGGTAATCCACTCTCGGTCTCCTGCGACGGGTGATCGCCAGGATCCAGGACCTGGATGAAGAGATCTTCTTATTGCTGCACCCCAGTGGAGCGGAGATCACCCATCACAGGATACCGACAGCGTTGGACCAGAGACGCTGACAGAACAACAGGTACAGAGCACAAGTAGTGTTTGAGGGACCAACCGGAGTTAAGGTGAACTCCAACCCACTTGCACAGTCTGAGTAAATAGCTGGCTGGAACTTACGGGATGCCGAGGTGAAAGGACTGGCCAGGTCGGTTAACAGGCAGGCAGCAGGGTACCAAATCATCAGCAGAAGCAGGGTCAGAGGGTAGCCGAGTTCGACAACAGACAGGCAGCAAGGTACACAGAGATCAGCAGGAGTGAAGTCAATGGATAGCCGGGATCAGGAGCCAAGTAATCAGGAAGATATCAGAGTCCAGGGACGAAGTCAGGGAAAGTCAAGTCAGCAATAGAAATCAGCACAATACACAATACACGGGCGTCAGGAAATCAGGGCACTGCTGAAGACCAGTCAGCACCGTCTGAATGCCAGAGCCCCCTTTAAATAGGCACCAGGAGAGATTAGGAACGCCCCCTGCGCGTGCACGCCATCTGTTGCGCACGTGTATGACACCCCGCAACACTGATCTAGGTAAGTAGTCTCTGATGTCCAATCACGGCTTATCACGATGTAAACAGGAAAAGCCGGTAATCGGCTTTTCCTCACTCAAGTCTGTCAGACGCGAGTAGAGGAGAGCTGATCGGCTGCTCTTCTGACAGGGGGGTTTGTGCTGATCGATTATCAGCACAGCCCCCCCGAGAATGCCCACACTGGACCACCAGGGATGCCACTAGACCACCAGGGATGACAATGCAAAACACAGGTTTGCCACCCTAGACCACCAGGAATGACAATGACAGAAATAATGGATGCCAATCAGTGCCCGCAATGGATGCCAATCAGTGCCCTCAATGGGCATCACTGATTGGCAGGCATTGTTTGGCACTGATTGGCATCCATTAGTACAACATACATTAGTGCCACATATAAGTGCCCATCCATGCCGCCTATCAATGCCCATTCATGCCGCCTATCCATGCCCATTAATGTTGCCTATCCATGCCCATCCGTGCCGCCTATCAGTCCTGCATATTAGTGCCCATCATCAGTGCCCACGAGCGCCGAGCTTGCAAAAATCCTTATGCTCCTCTTAGATATCTCCTTGTGTCACAATGTACAGCCGAAGGTACTCACAGAGTGGCAGGTATGGTCAAGGAAGGAAAGCAAAGGAAAGAAGCACATCGCGTAATCCCATAAAAAACTTGTGCACATTTATGGGTAGAAAAGGTAAAAAACACTCACATAAACATAAGCTAAACGATCGGTGACAAATGCGAGCGCCGAGCTCAACTCTCTGCCTTCAGAGTGCTTGGGTCTAGTGCTCCAATCCCGACGCATATCGCCACATCATGTGACTTCATCAGGGCAGATTGCTGGTGGTGTATTTTGTTGCTAGGCACATGGAAGACGGAGGGTCAGTTTCCGCAATAGAGTGGAAATTGGGGGTCTTGGCCTTTTGGTCTAAGGTTTGGGGCCTGCCTGATGTAACCAAGGATTTTTGGGTGCGTCAGGCGCTGAAGGGGTATTGGAAAGGTTCATCCGCAAAAAGACAGGAGGAGGCCGATTTTGCAAGTTCTTAGTGGTCAGTTGGGAGGGGTGTGTCCGTCTGGGTATGAGGTGCGTTTCTTTAGAGCAGCTTTTTCGCTGGCATTTTGTGGCGCATTTAGGGTGGGGGAGCTGGTGAGTCCTTCTAGGGGTGTGACGGGGGCCCTGGCAGTAGAGGATGTGGGTTTCTTTGATCGAAGGGTGTTGCTATGGTTGCGTCGGTCCAAAACGGATCAAAAGGGTAAGGGTGTAGAGATACAGTTGTTTACTTTACCAGGAGCTGCAGTTTGCCCAGTTTTGGTGGTGAAGGAATTCTTGGGGGTTCGACCGGTTAGGGGGGGCCTTTCCTGGTGCATAAGGATATTTTTTTTTGTTTCAGATGGAGGTCAAATACGCCTTGTCTGGATTCTAGGGCATTCAAATGTCTATTGGGGGGCCAAGAGAGCAGACGATAGGCCGGACGGCAGACAGCTTGGGATTCCAAAGCAGGAGGCTTGCATTAGGTGGATGGGGATCCCGGGGGTGGCGTTGAGCAGGGTTGTGCCGGAGGTGTATCGTTATGCGCGGCTGGTTTTACACGTGGGAGAGAATGACTTGGGGGGTCAGATCCATTGGGTATCTGATAGCGGCTGTAAAGTCAGATTTTCTGACTTTGCAGAAGGCTTTCCCTAAGACATTGATAGTGTGGCCTGACATTGTGGTACGGACCAGCTGGCATATGGCAAGGTCGGTAGACAGGCTCAACAAGGCAAGAGTAAGGGTAAACAAGGTGATTGGGCGTTTTGTGGCCAGTAAAGGGGGTTTGGTGATACGGCACTTGGAGTTGGAGGTCAATGTGGGGATGTACCTACGGGGGGATGGGGTGCACTTGTCATCTGTAGGGATAGATCTGTGGGCGCTGGGCTTACAGGAGGGGAATTAGCGTGCCCTGCAGGTGTGGAGGGGCCCTTAAGGGTAAGTGGGTTGCCCTTAGTGGGCTGTGGCGGTGTCTTTAGTCTTTGATGGTGGAAAAATCAGATGTCATGGAAATGGTGGGGGGATCATCGTGGTATGTGACCCTCTGGTGTATTTCAGTGGAAAGGTGTTTTCTGGAATACGTTTATGGTTGCACTGCGGGAGAGGGTTGTCTAACTGATTTCGGCTGGAAGCCTGGTATGGTAAAATGTATGGTCCCGCAGTGTAGTGGTGGAAAGTGGAAAAGCTTGGGGTGCCGTCAGAGACCAATAGACAGGGAGTTGAGAAACTTTGTTAAAATGGAAAATATGTTAATGGAAATTATTTGATTAAAGTTATTAATAGTTGGAGTTATTTATTTATTTGATTGGTTAATAAAAAAGGCTGTTATGGACATTTATACTCCAACTCTGGTGTGGTCTGTTTATTATTAGTGTGGTTAAGGGGTTTATGGTTATGTGAAGGTTATAGAAGGGTATGGGTAAAGATAAGGGGGGTGGTAAGTTATGGTGGGAATATCTCGCGTATACTGGTCAAGTAAAAGGAGATAAATCCGTTAATAAGCTGACAAGCATGCTGATATAAAGATAAGGTTATTACTGTGCTGCTTCTCGTTTCACTGTCCAGTAACAGACTGGCATTAATCTGGAGTGACTTGAGCTCAGAGAAAGTGGGTTGGATGATTCTGACCAGGGCTGGGACAAGGCCATTTGGTGCCCAGGGCGAAGATGGCAAACTGCGCCCCCCCCCCCCCTCCGGTTTTTAGGAATGAATCAATGTTGTTTCAAAACAAGAATATACTTAAAGCAATAGAACAAATGACTGTCCCCCCTTGGGTGGGAATTTGAAAGTGGCTACGTTTGATGGTCACACTGGCGGCAATTGATGGGGCAAACTGGCAGCACACTGGCGGCAATTGATAGGGCACACTGGCAGCACACTGGCGGCAATTGATGGGCGCACTGGCGGTTATTGATGGGCACACTGGCGGCATACTGGCGACAATTGATGGGCACACTAGTGGCAATTGATGGGCACACTGTCGGCAATTGATGGGGCAAACTGGCAACAATTGATGGTTACCATTGTTGCCAGTTTGCCCCATCAATTGCTGCCCGTGTGTTCTGCCAGTGTGCCCATCAATTGCTGCCAGTGTACCCCCAGTTTGTCCCATCAATTGCCGCCAGTGTGACCATCAAACGCAGCCACTGTGCCATCAAACACAGCCACCTTGATGGGCACAGCTGAGTGGCTGCGTGTGATGGGCACAGTGGGTGCGTGTGATGGGCACAGTGGCTGTGTGTGATGGGCACAGCTGAGTGGCTGCGTGTGATGGGCACAGTGTCTGCGTTTGATGGGCACAGTGGCTGCGTGTGATGGGCACAGTGGCGACAATTGATGGCACAGTGGCTGTGTTTGATGGGCACACAGTGGCTGCATGTGATGGCACAGTGGCTGCGTTTGATGGGCACAGAGTGGCTGCATGTGATGGCACAGTGGATGCGTTTGATGGGCACAGAGTGGCTGCATGTGATGGTCACAGTGGCGACAATTGATGGCACAGTGGCTGCGTGTGTTGGCACAGTCAGTGGCTGCGTTTGTTGGCACAGTCAGTGGCTGCGTTTGGTGGCACAGTCAGTGGCTGCATGTGATGGGCACAGTAGCTGCATGTGATGGCACAGTGGCGACAATTGATGGCACACTGGCTCCATTTGTTGGCACAGTGGCTGCATGTGATGGCACAGTGGCTGCGTGTGATGGGCACAATGGTGACAATTGATGGCACAGAGGCTGCATTTGATGGGCACACAGTGGCTGCATGTGATAGCACAGTGGCTGTGTTTGATGGGCACAGAGTGGCTGCATGTGATGGGCACAGAGTGGCTGCATGTGATGGTCACAGTGGCTGCGTGTGTTGGCACAGTCAGTGGCTGCGTTTGTTGGCACAGTCAGTGGCTGCGTTTGGTGGCACAGTGGATGCATGTGATGGGCACAGTAGCTGCATGTGATGGCACAGTGGCGACAATTGATGGCACACTGGCTCCGTGTGTTGGCACAGTGGCTGCATGTGATGGCACAGTGGCTGTGTGTGATGGGCACAATGGTGACAATTGATGGCACAGAGGCTGCATTTGATGGGCACAGAGTGGCTGCATGTGATGGCACAGTGGCTGCGTTTGGTGGGCACAGAGTGGCTGCATGTGATGGCACAGTGGCTGCGTTTGGTGGGCACAGAGTGGCTGCATGTGATGGCAGTGGCACAGTGGCTGCATTTGGTGGCACAGTGAGGCTGGAATTAATGTTTTTTTTATAGAGAAGGCAAGCTCAAAATGACACAAAAGCATTTTTTTAAATGGTCATCTCAGTCCAAACCCCCCCCCCCCCCTCCCCAATACAGTATTGTCTTACTTTTTACACAGTAGTAGTGTTGTTCTGTAGACTGTTTTCTTCTTAGGTCAGACCACTAGCAAGTAGCAACTGTAGTCTGTAGGCAGGCGCAGCACTGTAGCAGGTTCCTCGTGAGTTCCACACAACTCCCTGCGCGAGTCCTCCTCCCTCTGTCACCTCTAGCGACTCCAGCGTGAGCCGCGTGACGTCACACGGCGCGCGCTTGTGGAATAGACCAAATGAATCCTGCATGTGGGGGGCGAGGAAACGCACAGCAGGAAAGGGAGCGCGAGCCAGGACACATCGATCTAACTGGTGTGGTGGCCGCGGCTGATTGCGCCCCCTCCTGCACAAAATGGTAGCGCCAGGGGCACTCGACCCTCCCGCCCCTGCCTTGTACCGGCCCTGATTCTGACCATGAGACACCACTAAAAGCTGGTTTTGTCATATTATCTTTTAATGGGCTATTCATTTTTATTTTGTTCAACTTTAACCACTTGCCGACCAGCCACCGTCGTTATACGTCAACAGGTCGGCTCTCCTGCGTGAATCGCCAAAGCTGTATAGCGGGTTGCGTGGGCGCAGGCACGCACTGCCGGCCGCTCGCAACCTCTGCACCCTGCGGGAGCGCGCCCGCAGTTCGGGCGGACCTCGCTGTTCACCTGCAACCAGCAATCACCTAGTACACGGGGATCTGCAAACAAGCGGATCCCCATTCTGATGGGGACATGACAGTCATCGGGAACAGTGATCTCTGTCATGTCCCTGGCAGCCACCCCCCCCTACAGTTAGAACACACCTAGGGAACATACTTAACCCTTTGATCGCCCTTAGTGTTAACCCCTTCCCTGCCAGTGTCATTTTTACATTGATCAGTGCATTTTTATAGCACTGATCAATGTAATAATGGCCCTACTCCCCAAAAAGTGTCATTTGGGGTCAGATTTGTCTGCCGCAATGTCTATCTATCCCATAGTTTGTAGATGCAATAACTTTTGTGCAAACCAATCAATATATGCCTGTCACAGAAGGTCCCCGCATCCAGACAGAATGCTTCCGTCATATACTGCTTCCCATAGTCTCGACATAGATACCGGATATTTTAGCTGCCTTGAACACACAACGAGACGAGACTTGTATGTGTGCTAAGTATGGTACATCTCTTGGTTTATATCTAGTTACAAGCTTGTGAGTAATCAAAGGAACAATGGAACTCTCCTCCCCCTCCTTACACAGGGGGGCTTCAAGGTAGACACTTTGGCACGAGTCTAAAGAAGTCAGATTCCTTTATCAATAGAATTCAACTAACCTTTAGAATAATACACAATCACAGATAATCTTATCAGTATCTAGACATTTCGGCACCGCAAAGCTTGACAAGTTCCCCTGACCATAATTGACATGCTAATTCAATACACCTGACAGGAGACTGCTAACTTGTAGTACAATACACAAAAGAGAGTCAATTAGCTGGAGAAGAGAACATTAGAATTTAGCAGTATGAAAGAGTCACTCTACAATTAACCCTTTGAGTTCAGAATTAACAAACTTAAAATAGCCCTACAGATATCTCAGAATATATTGTGGATAATCCATACCTAATAATCCTATCTCAGGTAGTCCAAGATATCATTCTTCCATTCATCCTATGGCCCTAGTGGTCATAGGATGATTTTAGACATAGGAGAATCTGAGTCTGTCACATTTATGCCTATTGCAATGTTTTTACCAAAAATATGTAAAAGAATATATATCTGCCTAAACTGATGAATAAATATATTTTTGGAGATATGTAGTAAAAATATTTTTTTCCAAAATGTTTGCCTCTTTGTTGTTTATAGCACACAAAATAAAAACCTGCAGAGGTGATCAAATACCACCAAAAGAAAGTTCTATTTTAGGTGAAAAAGGGACGCCAATTTTGTTTGAGTATAGCATGTACGGTCCCGATTTCGGCTGGAGGCCTGGTATGGTAAAATGTATGGTCCCGCAGTGTAGTGGTGGAAAGTGGAAAAGTTTGGGGTGCTGTCAGAGACCAATAGACTGGAAGTTAAGAAACTTTGTTAAAATGGAAAATATGTTAATGGGAAAATTATTTGATTAAAGTTATTAATAGTTGGTGTTATTTATTTATTTATTTGATTGGTTAATAAAAAAGGCTGTTATGGCCATTTATACTCCAACTCTTGTGTGGTCTATTTATTATTAGTATGGTTAAGGGGTTTATGGTTATGTGAAGGTTATAGAAGGTTATGGGTAAAGATAAGGGGGTGGTAAGTTATGTTGGGAATATCTCAAGTACACTGGTCAAGGGAGGCCCGGAATGGAAAACAAGAGAAACAAAATAATGGAGGGTCGGGCATGACCAGGTGAAGAGAAGAGGCAACGTGGGGTTAATAATGTGACAGTCTAGGGGGAGTGCTGGACAGGTGGAGGCTGGCTGAGGAACAAGGCGAAGGGGTGGAGCAGTATAAGAGGACCTGAGGCACTGGGGAGTTTTAACTGAGAGAGGAAGCTTTCCCACCCATCCTCCCTATTGTACAAGTTTTTGTTGGTTTGTGCTCTTTTATTTCAGGTTTGGATTCTGGACGTCATAGCAGCTGGAACTGGCGGTGTCTTTGACGGTGGCAAAGTCAGATGTCATAGAAATGGTGGGGGGATCATCAGTGGTATGTGCTCCTCTGGTGTATTCCAGTGGAACGGTGTCTGCCTGAATACGGTAATGGTTGTACTGCGGGAGGGGGTTGTCTCCAAGCTGGAGGCCTGGTATCAATGTCGGCCCAAGACATTGTGCTGCCTGGTACCAAGAATGAAATGCTGCCCCCCCCCAAAAACAAATTACACCCACCAAAATGCCCCCACATCCATTATTTTATATCATGATAACTAAAGTGGACCTGTCATGGCTCTATACATGTATATAGGAGTATAAAGAGGACCTGTTGTGGCAAACCTAGCCACTTCTGGAATGCTGGACGTTACATGTCAAAAGGTTGTCTGTATTATATGCTATGTATTCTGCTGGGTCTTATGTGGGCATAGTAATTGGTATGCTGGCAGCCGTAAGCCACTAGCATTCAAGTACTTTGTTTTATGTTGCTCAATCGGTGTTTGGCAGTTTTAAACGGAACTCCCACAACACATAACCCCAGACCCCAGCTATCAGCTGACTTTTCCCTCGTGCAGCAATGCCTGATGGGAGAATTATCCAAAATGTTAAGTTCCCCATGTGGTCCTCACTGTATTACCCCTGCTAAATCTGTTTGGCTGTTTGGAAACCCCTTGCATGGGGAATTATATAAATATGGAAGCCTGTGAATAAAAAGTCAGTTGACTCTCAGAGCTGTGTTTCGTCCGGTTACTGGGGGGGATTTGGGACATTGCCTTACTTTTCAACGCTGACTGTGGATTTACCCTGGTTACCAGCGGAGATCGTGGAGTTTAATATTGTACTCCGCTACAATTGGTGGCAGCGGTGGGATCCAACCTTACAGCCGATAAGCGCAATTCTTACAATGTGAACTACCAATGTAAATGGAGACGGATTATTCTACGCTAAAGCGGCAGACATTAAAGGAACTTCTAGAAGCCAGGGGATAGGTAGCCAGCAACAAATCCAAAGCTGTACTAACTGCCGAGCTGATGGAGGGAGACAGAGCCCGCAGCGCTACACCACCAGCAGCCATGGAAGAAACCCTCTACCAGAGAGAAATAAGGGCCAGGCTGAAATTTTGCCACAGCCTACATCAGATGCCATGCTGCACATGGTAATGGCGAATGTGCAGGAGTACGTGATGGCACACAGTCCGCAGCATACACAGTTTCGAGCAGAATCCACTACTGGGTCACTCTACAACCAGGTAAAACCCAAAATTCCCTATCATGCCTTTAAAATGTTTTGCGAGGAGAAGGATGAGATTGATGGGTATTTACAGGATTCTTAAAGACTGTGTGATTTACATGAATTGGAACGGACGGTATGGGTCCCATTGCTAGCAGGCAAGCTGGCAGGTCGGGCAGCAGAAGCATATCGCGCTGTACCCAGTAAGGACAGCAAGGATTATGATAAAGTGAAGCTAGCGATATTAGAGAGATACGCCATTACGCCGGAGGCATACCGGCGCAAGTTTAGAAACCTGCGCAAACCAGAGAAGGATTCACATGCTGAATGGGCACACACTGGAAGATCCGTGGCAGTACTAGTGGCAGGGGGAGCAGTGTACCGACTGCCAAGGTACATTTGGATTGGGGTGTGGGAGGGGGGAAGGTAGAAGTGGGCCTCATGCAAAATTTACCAGCAGATGTTGTGCTGGGAAATGACTTGGGCCAGATGACCTCTGCTTTTTTACCCCAAGCCCCATACCAGGAAGCCCATCCAGTGACCACACGGCAACAGGCTCACACCACGGTTGCACCGACACACTCTGAGGCTCCGGTAAGAGACCATGACCCCCCCACGACACGTATGTCCTGGGATACCCCGACTAAGTTTGAGGCCAAGGTGAGGTCAGACCCCACGCCACAGGTATACAGCGACAGGGTACACGCTGACCAGGCTGGGCTAAAGGGGGAGCGGTACACCTGGGAGAAAGGGCTACTTTACCGCACTGCTGAAAGAGGAGTGGGAGGGTCGGCCACAGTAATGACTAAACAGTTAGTGGTTCCCCAGAAGTATAGGCAAGAACTGCTTCAGATTGCCCACGACATTCTCCTGTCTGGGCATCTGGGGATGACACGTACCCGATACAGGTTGACCCACGCTTTCTTCTGGCCAGGGATCTCCAAGGATGTGAGGCAATACTGCACCTCCTGTGACATTTGCCAGCGAGTAGGCAAGCGAGGTGACCGGCACAAAGCCAAGTTATGTCCTCTTCCCATTATTGAAAAACCCTTCAGTAGGGTGGCCGTAGATATAGTGGAGCCTTTACCAAAACCCAGTCCTTCCGGGAAAAGATATATTTTAACTGTAGTGGACTATGCCACCCGGTACCTCGAGGCTATAGCCCTCACCAACATTCATGCCGAAACTGTGGCAGAGGCCTTAATGAAAATATTTTCCAGGGTGGGGTTTCCCCAAGAAATGATGTCCGATAGAGGCACCCAGTTCACTGCCGAGGTAACCCAACAACTATGGAAGATATGTGGCATTAAGCCAATAGTAAATTCGGCGTACCACCCCAGTCCAATGGTCTATGCGAAAGGTTAAATGGTATGCTGAAGCAGATGCTCCATACATTTGGAGAGGCTCATAAAGACTGGGAGCGCTTTCTACCCCATCTTCTCATCGCTTATAGAGAGGTACCCCAAGAGTCAACAGGGTTTTCCCCTTTTGAATTACTGTTTGGGAGAAGGGTGCGAGGGCCACTAGACCTAATTAGAGAGCATTGGGAGGGGGAGAGTAGCCCAGACGGAACCCCTATTGTATCCTACGTACTGGAGTTCAGGGACCGTCTGGAGGCGCTAACCCAGGCTGTGCGCACCAACCTCCGGCCGGCCCAACAACGTCAGCGACGCTGGTACGATAGGGGAGCCAGAGACCACAGCTTTCAGATGAGACAAAAGGTTTTGATTTTAAAACCGGTCCGCACAGACAAGCTGCAGGCCATCTGGCAAGGCCCATACCAGGTGGTGGAACAGAGATGTGACACCACCTATGTGATTGGCCCCTGCTCAGGGGTAGGGGAGAGACGTATGCTCCATGTGAATATGCTCAAACCATACCATGAGAGGATAGAGGACGTGGCCGCCATATGCGCTTCCGCCTCGGAGGATCAGGAGAATCTGCCACTACCTGACCTCTTAGAACAGGAGGGACAGACGGAGCCCTCCAAGGGGGTTCAGCTGGGGGAGCGGCTAAGCCCTCAGGAGCGTGCCCAGGTACAAGAGCTGATTTTAGCTAAAGGGGCTACCTTCTCCAATTTACCTGGGTACACTCCGCTGGCCACTCACCGAGTCGAAACCCCGGGACAGCTACCTATGCGGCAAACCCCATATCGTGTCCCTGAAGCAGTCAGGACGCATATGAAGACTGAGATTGACGAGATGTTGCAGCTGGGGGTTATCGAACCTTCCTATAGCCCCTGGGCATCGCCAGTAGTGCTGGTACCAAAGAAGGACGGCACGACACGTTTCTGTGTTGACTACCGGAGGCTAAATGACAAAACGGTGTCTGATGCCTATCCGATGCCCCAGATAGACGAGCTGCTGGATAAGATGGTACGGGGCCAATATCTCACTAGTGTATGATAAAATAATAAACAATAAGTTTAGTCCATATAAATGAAAATAATGAATGCACAGAATCAGGTGCAATTTCAAAGTTCAATTAAGAAGTAAAAGTTCATAGTGGAGATCTCCCGGGTGTATACACTGATGACAAACTTTTGAGAAAAAAGTGTTGAAAGTAAACACCTCCACCATAGATATGAATGGCCTCTTAACAGATGCACAATGAAAATAAGCCTTATGTTACAACCCAGTAGTCACCAAGAACGCCTCCAACGTCCAGATCACCTATATGGGAACCATCGTTGGTATCGTCGGTATGCGTCAGGATGTATGTAAGGACAAAAAGGCTCACATAGTGTAAAATCGTCAGGTTTAATAAAAAAAAGAAAAATGGTATGCACTTACAAGAAATAGTTCAAAGATAGGCATCCAATACAAGTTAAGCCGGCCGGCTAGCACATTCCGCCCGTGTCTTCCGGGTAGAGAGAAGTTTGCGCGGTGACGTCAGCACGTCGCCTCCCTACGTTTCGTCACTACGTTTCTGTGCATTCATTATTTTCATTTATATGGACTAAACTTATTGTTTATTATTTTATCATACACTGCTCAGTTCCATTTGCAGTTTTTTAGCGCAATTTTGTTTTCTGTATACCATGTTTGAGGTTGTATAACCTTTTTATTATTGCAGCTTCTAAGTTTTTATCATTGTTTCTACAACGAGCGCTATATAATTTTCACCTTGTCAATATCTCACTACCATAGACTTATGTAAGGGATACTGGCAGATTCCACTGGCTGAGGAGGCCATCCCCAAGTCAGTGTTTGTCACCCCGTTTGGCCTGTATCAATTTCGTGTCATGCCATTCGGGATGAAGAACGCTCCGGCAACTTTTCAGCGGATGGTCGATCAGTTATTGGATGGATTCCAGGAATAGGCATGTACCTATTTAGACATCGCCATATTTAGCCAGACCTGGGCAGAGCACCTACAACACATAGGGGCCATTCTAGATCGTATTGGAGAGGCAGGGTTAACACTGAAACCCAGCAAGTGTCATATAGGGATGGCCGAAGTGCAGTACTTGGGCCACCAGGTGGGGGGGCGACAGAAACCCGAACAAGCTAAAGTTGAAGCCGTAGCTAAATGGCCCACCCCCAGGACAAAAACCCAAGTGCTAGCGTTTCTAGGTACCGCGGGGTACTATAGAAAATTCATACCCAATTATAGTGCCCTGGCCAAACCCTTAACTGACTTGACACGCAAGAACCTGCCCTGACAGGTTGTCTGGGCCCCAGAGTGTGATCAGGCATTCCAACAACTAAAGACTGCTCTAACTAATGCCCCTGTACTTGCTGCTCCTGATCCAACTAAAAGATTTCTTGTCCACACAGACGCTTCAATGTTTGGATTGGGAGCAGTGCTGAGCCAAGTGGGAGCCGATGGCGGAGAACACCCCGCAGCTTACCTGAGCCGAAAGTTATTGCCACGAGAAGTAAGCTACGCCGCCGTTGAGAAGGAATGCCTGGCCGTGGTATGGGCCCTCAAAAAGTTGCAGCCGTATTTGTATGGACAACCTTTTTCGCTACTCACAGATCACAACCCTTTGGTGTGGTTAAACCATGTGGTGGGAGACAATGCCCGGCTGCTGCACTGGAGTTTGGCACTGCAATCGTTTGACTTTACAATCCACTATCGACCAGGGAAGCAAAACGGTAACGCCGACGGGTTATCTAGACAAACTGAACTTGAAAAGTGATCTGTGAGTACTTCCCCGGACATCCCCAAGCCGATCGGTTGGGATCAGACTGTGTATGCCGGCTTGGTTCTGGGGGAGCATTGTGGCAAACCTAGCCACTTCTGGAACGCTGGACGTTACATGTCAAAAGGTTGTCTGTATTATATGCTATGTATTCTACTGGGTCTTATGTGGGCATAGTAATTGGTATGCTGGCAGCCGTAAGCCACTAGCATTCAAGTACTTTATTTTATGTTGCCCAATTGGTGTTCGGCAGTTTTAAACTGAACTCCTACAACACATAACCCCAGACCCCAGCTATCAACCGACTTTTCCCTCGTGCAGCAATGCCTGATGGGAGAATTATCCAAAATGTTAAGTTCCCCATGTGGTCCTCACTGTATTACCCCTGCTAAATCTGTTTGGCTGTTTGAAAACCCCTTGCATGGGGAAGTATATAAATATGGAAGCCTGTGAATAAAAAGTCAGTTGACTCTCAGAGCTGTGTTTCGTCCGGTTACTGGGGGGGATTTGGGACATTGCCTTACTTTTCAACGCTGACTGTGGATTTACCCTGGTTACCAGCGGAGATCGTGGAGTTTAATATTGTAGTCCGGTACACCTGTTATGGCTCTATTCATGTATAGGAGTATAAAGAGGACCGGTTATGGCATTATACGTGTATATAGAAGTATAAAGAGGACCTGTCATGGCTCTATACATTTATGTAGGAGTATAATGAGGACCGGCCATGACTCTATACATGTGTATAGGAGTGTAAAAGGACCTGTCATGGCTCAATACATGTATGTAGGACAGCAGGTCAGTGAGCAGTGTGCAGTGAGGATAGCCTGTCAGTGAGCAGTGTGCGGTGAGGACAGCAGATCAGTGAACAGTGTGCGTAGAGGACAGCAGGTCAGTGCGCAGTGTGCGGTGAGGACAGCTGGTCAGTGAGCAGTGTGCGGTGAGGACAGCCGGTCAGTGAGCAGTGTGCGGTGAGGACAGCCGGTCAGTGAGCAAGGTGCGGTGAGGACAGCCGGTCAGTGAGCAGTGTGTGGTGAAGACAGCCTGTAAGTGAGCAGTGTGTGGTGAGGATAGCCTGTCAGTGAGCAGTGTTTGGTGAGGATAGCCGGTCAGGGAACAGTGTGCAGTGAGGACTGAATTGCATACTAGCACATTATGCATTATCTTGCAGGGGATTTAAAAAAAAAAAGTCAGCTTAAACTCGGCTTTAAGACTTCAAAAAAGGTAAGTACTAAAAAAAAAAAAAAATCAGAACATATATATGCATCAAGAGATTCCTGGGAGAATGGACAACAACCCACGTCAACTGAATGCCTCTTTTATTATGTCGAATACCAGCCTCAGCCTGCTTATTCTGTCTCCCATCTGCCTCTGCTAGACTGCCACAATGAGAAGATCTGGTCCAGACCAAAGGAGACAGCGCGCGCCAAGCAGAGAGGCGGGACTCCAGGAGCAAGCCCATGTCCGTGAGTCACAGGGTGCTCGCTGCCCACGGGAGGAACGAGAATTAGCCGCACAGTGGAGTGGGCGGGCGTTCAGCAATTAGCCCCACAGTGGAGCAGAGAGCGGAACGGGAGGAGCGGGCTGGCGGCAATTAGCCCCACAGTGAAGCGGGAGCGAACAACAGAATGGGATGGTGGGCGGGCGACAATTTGCCGCCCCCTGAAAGTGCCGCCTGGTACAATGGGACCATTGGGTCCCATGGTAGGGCCGGCCCTGCCTGGTATGGTAACATTTATGGTCCCGCAGTGTAGTGGAGGAAAGTGGAAAAGTTAGGGGTGCCGTCAGAGACCAATAGACTGGGGCCCGGATTCAGAAAGAATGGCGTATCTTTAGGTGGGCATGGCGTATCTTCTTTACGCTACGCTGCCGCAACTTAGAGAGGCAAGTGCTGTATTCACAGGCGTAAGTGCGCATAATTCAAAGTAGTCAGGCAGTGGGCGTGTTGTAGTAAAATGAGCCGTGACCCCATGCAAATGAGGATCAGAACGAACGGCGCATGCGCCGTCCGTGGACGTATCCCAATGCGCAAATTCTCAATGCTTTTGACGTGAATGTAACTTACGCACAGCCCTATTCGCGTACGACTTACGCAAACGACGTAAAAGACTGGCATTAATCTGGAGTGACTTGAGCTCAGAGAAAGTGGGTTGGATGATTCTGACCATGAGACACCACTAAAAGCTGGTTTTGTCATATTATCTTTTAATGGGCTATTCATTTTTATTTTGTTATTTGTGGCGAGAGTTCTGCTTTAACCACTTGCCGACCAGCCACCGTCATTATACGTCAGCAGGTCGGCTCTCCTGCGTGAATCGCCAAAGCTGTATAGCGGGTTGCGAGGGTGCAGGCACGCACTGCCGGCGGCTCACAACCTCTGCACCCTGCGGGAGCATGCCCGCAGTTCGGGCGGACCTCGCTGTTCACGTGCAACCAGCAATTACCTAGTACACGGGGATCTGCCTATGTAAACAAGCGGATCCCCATTCTGACAGGGGACATGACAGTCATCCGGAACAGTGATCTCTGTCATGTCCCTGGCAGCCCATCCCCCCACAGTTAGAACACACCTAGGGAACACACTTAACCCTTTGATCTCCCTTAGTGTTAACCCCTTCCCTGCCAGTGTCATTTTTACATTGATCATTGCATTTTTATAGCACTGATCAATGTAATAATGGCCCTACTCCCCAAAAAGTGTCATTTGGGGTCAGATTTGTTTGCCGCAATGTCTATCTATCCCACAGTTTGTAGACGCAATAACTTTTGTGCAAACCAATCAATATATGAATATTGCAATGTTTTTACTAAAAATATGTAGACGAATATATACCGCCTAAACTGAAGAATAAATATATTTTTTGGAGATATGTAGTAAAAAGTATTTTTTTACAAAATGTTTGCCTCTTTGTTTGTTTATAGCACAAAAAAAATAAAACCTGCAGAGGTGATCAAATACCACCAAAAGAAAGTTCTATTTTAGGTGAAAAAGGAACGCCAATTTTGTTTGAGTACAGCAACGCACGACCGTGCAATTATCAGTTAAAGCGACACAGTGCCGTATCGCAAAAAATTGCCTGGTCATTAAGGGGGTAAATCCTTCCGGGGCTGAAGTTGTTAAATAAAATACTTGTTTTCCTTTTTCCCCACCCTTTGTTCGATCTTAGTGGTGCTGATCTCTTATGCCGCATACACACGATCGTTTTTTGGCATGAAAAAAAATGAAATTTTTAAGCATGTCCAAAAAACAATGTTTTTCCAACTTCATCTTTAAAAACGATGTTGCCCACTCACCATTGTTTTTGAAAAATGATGAAGAAAGCACGGTGACGTACAACACGTACGACGGCACTCTAAAGGAGAAGTTCTATTCGCCTTTGGGCTGCTTTTAGCTGATTCCTTGTTAGTAAAAGACGATTCGCGCTTTTCTCTCTGTTACATCGTGATGAATGTGCTTACTCCATTATGAATGGTAGTTTTACCAGAACGAGGGCTCCCGTCTCATAACTTGGTTCTGGTCATGCGGGGATTTAAAACATTCATTTTTGCCCACACACGATCATTTTTTACAACACGAAAAACAACATTTTAAAAAACGACATGAAAAAATGCAGCATGTTTTTTTTTTTTTTCGTTTTTCAGAAGCCGAAAAACTATGTGAAGCCCACACATGATCATTTTTAATTACGTTTTAACAACTTAACGCCCGCCCACTGTATATATACGTCCTGTTTTTAAAGATGGATATCTCGGTAACGGCAGCAGCTGCTGCCACAACCGAGGTATCTTTACAGTCGGCGGGCCTGTACACGATAACGGCGGTCTCCACGGCGGATTCGCCGTGAGATCGCCGTTATCGGTGGCGGGAGAGGGCCCCCCCGCCGCTCTACCGCGCCCTCCGCCGCTTACCATAGCCGTCGGTAGCGGCGGAGTCGATCGGGGCCGCTTGTCTGCTGTGTGGGGATGCAAGTGAGGGAAAAATCACCTGTCCCCATAGCTCTGCTGGGCGGAAGTGACGTCAAAACGTCAGTCCCGCCCAGCGTCTTAAAGAAACATTTTTTTTTTGTCATTTGAAAAAATTACAGTTTCAATTTTTTTTCTTGCATTTAAGTCTAAATATGAGATCTGAGGTCTGAGGTCTTTTTGACCCCAGATCTCATATTTAAGAGGACCTGTCATGCTTTTTTTCTATTACAAGGGATGTTTACATTACTTGTAATAGGAATAAAAGTCATATATATTTTTTTTTATTTCAGTGTTAAAAATTGTAAAATAATTAAAAATAAATACGAAAACAAAACATATGAAAACGTTGTTCAAACCACACAAGTGAGGTATCGCTGCGATCGTTAAAGCAAGAGCAATAATTCTAGCCCTAGACCTCCTCTGTAACTCAAAAAATGCAACCTATGGAATTTTTTAAACGTCGCCTATCGAGATTTTTAAGGGTAAAAGTTTGACGCCATGCCACGAGCGGGCGCAATTTTTAAGCGTGACATGTTGGGTATCATTTTACTCGGCGTAACATTATCTTTCACAATATGTAAAAAAAATTATTGTTGTCTTATTTTTTTATTTAAAAAAGTAAGACCGCTGCGCAAATACGGTGTGACAAAAAGTATTGCAATGACTGCCATTTTATTCTCTAGGGTGTTGGAAAAAAAAAGATATGTTTGGGGGTTTTAAGTAATTTTATAGCAAAAAAAATGGAAAATTGTATCAAATACTTACCGTAATTTTCCTTTCCTGACGCCAAACCATGGCAGCATACTAGTGATAGAGCTCCGCCTCTTGACCACTCCCTCAGGACCAGTGAATAGCATAAATTAAGGCATGGTTAGCCGCCACCCCATTCTTTGTAACAAGCCACATACCGAAACGCACATGGGTGGGCTCATATGCTGCCATGGTTTGGCGTCAGGAAAGGAAAATTACGGTAAGTATTTGATACAATTTTCCATTTTCCTGACGCCAACATGGCAGCATACTAGTGATAAATAACTAGCTGACAGGGTGGGATCTACTTGTCCAACCAATCCTCTAATTAGGATGAGACAGAGGACTGAATAGTTCTTCCTACAAAGTTCCCTGATGACAGGACCCCCGGGTCTATTCTGTCAAGTTTGAGTAGGAATGTTGGGAAGACCACGATACCCTCTACAGATGGGCACCATAGATTATTTTGAATGTGTTGCCTATGAGGCTTCAACTGCTCTGGTAGAGTGCTCCGCCACCGCTGACGGAGGCTTGCAACCCCTAGTCCTATATGAACAACCGAGCCTGCTAGGGTCCAGGCAGTAACTTCTTTCCCTTGATTCCCAGCTGGAATGACAAAAGGTTTAGATGACCTGGAAGGGACAATTGTGGACCGATACTACTTTAAAGTTATGAAAATTATCAGTTTGTGAGACTTTCCTGTGTGATGTTCTGGAAATTTAGGCAATGTCCAGCTGTCTGTTAAATAGCAGTCTGTTGCCATGTTTGTGGCAAGATGATCTACAAGGACAACTCTACTCCTTTTGGAAAGAAAAGAATATACATTATATATTTTTTTACTTTGAAGCTCCAAGAGCTTGAATATCCAATAACCTCCTGCCTAAAGTTCTTGCAATTGATACTGCCTTATAAGTGATGGCCTGAACCGGACACTGCTCTGTTAGAATGAACGGTTGAACGGATATGAGAACCTGCAGCTCCAATATATATTTTCCGTGGAGACCTACTCTCCAAAAACTCAAAAGTTGTACAAACTGAAGGATTCATGGCCAATTTAAATGTGTTTTTGCCGATAAAGCGACGCTCATGAGCTATGCGAGGATAGGTTAAGGCGTGGAGGAAGTATAGAACAGCTGGCACTGAAAGGGCAGTAGGATAAATGTCTCGCTCTACCAAGAAAAGCAAACTTGTTCCAGAATTAGGCCTAGATGTTGTAAGTAGAATGTCTTCTCGCACACAACAAAGTAGAGATCACTCTGTAGTGAAACCAGAGTAACAGAGTTGCCCATAGAGCAGGAATTGAAAGGAAATCTTTGCATTGGGACAGGGATGGTAAAAGTGTTGCCTATAGTTCTACTTTAAGTAGACGGTGCAGCAGAAACATAGCACAGTGAGGAAGGTTTGTGGTCCAGGATGACAAAACAGTCAAAATTGGAAACGGCCCCTCCCCCACAGTTGTGGAATGCCGGCCGTCCGCATACTAGAAGCAGCGCGGCCGCTTAATGGGGGCGCTAGACTAATTTTCAGTGACAGTGTAGCGCAAGCCGGCAGGGAATCTTTTCATGCTGCCCCCCTGCAAAGTGCTGCCCTAGGCCTGGGCCTTGTTGGCCTAGGCCAGGATACAGCTCTGTCAATATGGAGGACTGGCTATGACAACTATGTCCAAGGACCATGGCTATGGAACGCTCTGCTAACGGACATCCGCATGGGAGAAAACCATCGGGCCTTCAGGAAGAAACTTAAGACCCACCTCTTCTGAGGGATAAGGAAGACAATGGATACAAGAAGCACCTTGAGGTGATTTAGTTCGCAGGTGTAGCGCTATACAGGTTTTTCACTCACTCCTTCACTCATTGCAGTCCCATGGAGAGATCAGAGCATCTGCCCCCTGCGCCTTGTGTTGCGGAAACAAAGTCAGACATACCCAAAGTTTGCGATTACTCTGGGAAACAAGGAGGTCTGTCTGTGGTAGGCCCCACTTGTGGACCAGGTCAGAGAAGACCTGGGACCTAGACCCTCGTTGTGCTCTGGGAAGCTTGTACTTGTTCAAAAAATCTGCTGAGAGGTAAACTGCATCTGGAATTTTGCTGGGGATCTTCCATCCCAGGCGTTATGGGTTTTACCTCTCTCACTAGCATATTGCCGTGAGTTTCACCCAGGAGCTGAATATAGGCAACTACTGCCCTGTTGCTCAACTGCAAGGAGGCTGGTCTTCCTTGACTCTGTAGTAAGGCTGAAGTGATAAAAGGGGCAGCTTGAACCCCAGCGCGTTCAAGATTACCCTCCTTGGCTGGGAATCTCCGCCTGCCTTGACCTAAAGTCCCTCACAGTGCATCTTCCCGAGTGTCTTGTAGACATGATTCATAGCAATTCTCCAGTGTAAAGGTCCTAACGGACCGAGACTTGCTCTAGGACTTTTCATCATGATGGATCGCTACTTATAACGAGTAACACTGTTATTAACGGTGTTCGATCCTGTTTCCTCCCTTGTAGAATTCTTGAAATGTAAATTTGCGCAGGTGCCCATGCACCCCAGAAATCATCTGTATGCATGATGACGTTGTGCCCAGATGAGCACTGAGAAACCATCAAATAAGCGGAAGTATACTTCCTCAGAATCCTGTTCCTGACTGTCACCACTTCCTCTGATAGAAATAAGAGGAACTAGAGCACCCCCAGTGTACACTAACCAGTTGGTTTTGCTTTCCCTCTAAGGTGTGAGGATAGGATAGGCATCCTGACAATCCAGCAACAGCATCCAGCCATGTGGTTGTACTGTTTAATGTACTTCAGCTTAAAGATCTCAAAGAGGACCCAGAAGGGTTTGACCTCTTCCGATCTGCTACTGGACATCAGCCAACATCCCCTGCAAACTCCAAACAGGATTGTATAGAAAACCTGCAATCCCTTGAGTCTGAAGTGTATTGTAGTATTGTAAGCATTGTAGCAGCACACCTGTTGTGGTGGACTTGGCATATGCGTGGGAGAGAAATGGTCTGGAGGAGCAGTGGGGAATTTCCTGAAGTGACCATGAGTGCCTGATACCTTCATCCAAGGACATGTACCATATGCTGTCCAGAAACACGTAAAGTGTGCCCTCTAGGTCTTACCTCAAGGCTTCACTATTGCAACCCCAAAGTCGCGTGATTTTGCTGCGATTTTTGCATTTATTTATTTATTTATTTATTTTTTTTGCTGCAATTTTGATGCGACTGGAAACAATGCCTGTATAAGTAGCATCAAAGTGGAACCAAAGTAGTGCAGGGACTATTTTGAAGTTGATGCCACTTGAAGTTGCACAGATATAAACAATACTTATTGGAAATTATGGGGAATGGCCTGTCATGCGACTTTCCAGTCTCAAGTCGCACTAAAGGAAACTGAGCCCTAGAGTCTGGGCATGTACTTGTGTGATTGATTTTTTTCAGAGAAGTCTGCACTAAGGTACAAGTCAGACTTTTATTTATTTATTTATTTTTGTTGCACCCACTGCTACAAAAAATGTCATTTTTGGCAAGATACTCAAAAGGAAATCCTGCCTAAAGGGATGCAGATCCTGCCACTCTCCTCAGAGTCCTGCAAGTGCAGCAGCTGGTTGATAATTAAACCATCCCCATTAGACTCGCCCAACACATGGGCTGGTTATTGCTGGTCTGCTGGCACCTGCAGATGCTACAGTATGTAGGAGCAGGTTGACCCTTAGCTTGTTCAGGGTATACAGTTTTGACAGCCTGTTTATATGGGCATTTTTCTCCAACATCTTTCCATTCTTTCCCACTTTTGTTTCTAGGAAGCAATACTTAGCACAGGGTCTCAACCATAACCAAGGTGCCAGGATGCTTTTCCAGTGGTTTAAAAAGAAACTATGTGGGACTTCCTGTGAAGCCTCCATATCCTGAGTAGCAGACTGCTGTATCTGTAATATATGTAACAAGGACCCAGGCCACCTTCAGTCTAACGAGAACCACGAGTCGCTGACATCCCTTCACATAGAGTGGGTCATAAAGGTATAATGGGTGCAGTGCAAAGTAGTTTTATGGGCGTCAGACACCTAAGGTGTGCCACCTGTCCAGGATTCACCAGGACAATCCGGGCTCTGAACCATATGTCAGGGCCTCAGTCTGCAAAGCGACTCCATCTCTCCTCAACAGAACTCTGGGAGAGAGGATTAGGGCCAGGACACCCTTAGGAAGCCGCAACACCAACCCGGCAGACTCTAAGACTTCTACAGAATGACAGCCACGCAGTAAAAACATCCAGCAAGATGCCACATCTGCACTGATAGGAACGCTGTCTCCTATGGCAACAGTCTACAACAGTTTACAATACAAGTGTAACAGTAGCTTCAGGTAATTAAGGTGAGTTCAAAACAGAATCTTGTGCCACTCTTATCAATAATAAAGACATTTGGCTTTACCTGTTAGCTGCATACTCTTCCAGGCAGTGTCTACTCACCAGCTTCCTGGGCATAGGTACTGTGCCATAGGCCCTGCAGGACTCTTGCTGGGGCACCGGCTCTGGGGAAGAGGAGCAAAGACGTCTTCCTTGGAAATTTTCTCCTGAGTGGGGGCGCCCTCCAGGCTATGCTCCCCTGAAGAACGTCTGCGTTTCCTTGGCCTGGCTCTTTTGAGAGCGTGGGCATGCGGGGCTGAAGCAAATCAAAGCAATCCGCACAAGAGGGCACTCTTTTCTGAAAACTTACCTATATGGTGGTCCCCATCCTAGTTGTTGAGGGTCTTTGTATTATGAGCAGTAACTGAGTCTTTATCTGTGGAGAAATGGGACGGCCAGCTGAGGTAAGGATAGCTGAAAAGCGATAGAAGTAGCAGGAGTAGACATATGAGAAAGAATTCCACTTTCTTTCCTGATTTATCTACATACACCTACATCTGTATATACACCTATACACACACACACACACATATTATATACATATATATACACATACATACATACATATATATACACATATATATATATACACACATACATACATACACATACATACACATACATACACACAGACATATCTACCTGCACAGGGTGAGTCTGGGCGTGTTAAGAAGGGGTTAACTGAATAGGGTAAGAATTTCCCTTTCAGACCTGATTGTCAGCTGAGCTGAACATGTCAGAGATGAGTTGTGTGTATGGAGAGAGAGAGACAGACAGTCAGACAGCAGCATGATGTGTGAGAGGATCCATTGTTGGATTGTATACAGTACCTACTGGGGTGAGCAAAACCATATCAAAGACTATAGCTCTGGCTATAGCCATGTACTTTGTCTATATATCAATCTGTTGGCTAATGAGACTGAACCTTTCCTATCTCTGTACCTGTGTTAGAAGACAAGCCTGTAGTGTCTTGTGTTTGTTTTGCTGAAGCAGTGAATAAGAAAGGTAATGAAAGACAAAAAAGGGTGATATAGGTAAAAGATACAGGTGACCCTGTATGGCACAAGGGGCCAAGAGAGATAAAGCATAGCTGGCCCCTCCATATTCCACAAGCGCTGCAGTTATCAATTGTAAAAGCAGATTTCGTTCCTAAAGAGGAAACACTGCAGGGGCCCCAATAAGACCCACAGAAGGGGCTCCCAGACTATAGCGCGTTTAGCAGCCTGAGCGCTGGGACTTCGCACTGGGAGAGGCTCAACCCAGACGGCTACTGCACTGAGGCAGAGGGGGGACATAGTACTGCTTACTCTTCACTGGTGCGTGAGGTATGAGGAAAAAAAGAAGAAGAAGAATGGGGTGGCGGCTAACCATGCCTTAATTTATGCTATTCACTGGTCCTGAGGGAGTGGTCAAGAGGCGGAGCTCTATCACTAGTATGCTGCCATGTTGGCGTCAGGAAAAATGTTTTAGTCTCATAAACACCAAATCTGAAAAACAGGTTCGGGGCTTAAGTGGTTAAAAAATTATGTTTTTTTTGTTCATGCCAAAAAATGATCGCGTGTACGCGGCATTAGGTTGAGTTTGCTGATGGTGACAGTAGTGGATCATACCTAAAAAATGGCTGTTGACAAAGCCACTTATGGTTTCCTTAGGAAGCCCATATGACAGGGTAAGTATGCAGCAGAAAAAGTGCATGACAGGCACAGTTTTTTTTTCACCCTATAACAGGAAGTGTCTGAACAAGGACCTCAATGGCAGGATCGACCAGTTGTTTCAATAAAAGCTGCAAAATTCAAAAGTACATTAACATGTTAAAGCGTATTCATGATTTTAGTGATTGGGTTTAAATATACAGTATTCCTTGTTTATGGTTGTTCATAAGTCAGACAACAGATTCAAAAAAATTTGTGATTTGGGTAGGTGAATGTGTTAAAGCAGTAGTAAAGTTTTTTTTTTTTCTTTTTTTAACATGGTTCCCCAGTAATGCCATAATGTGCTAGTATGCACCGCAAACTTACTTAATTGAAGCCCTCCAGTGGCGTGCTGTCACCACTGTGGCACTTCCATCTTCACCTTGTCTTCCTTCCAGGTTTGCGCTCTCCAGACTGTTTGAACAGCTGGGCTGCAATAAAGTCACTCCCTTGCATGTGCATGGAAATCATGATCACGGCACAGTGCTCTTGCATTGACGTCACACTCACTTGTCACTGTACACTGAATGCAGAGCTACTGTGCATGCACCAGTGATATCACTCTGTATTATTGTCACACTTAGTGCTCCTGCTGCTGTCACTCACATCCAGTGATGCGGCGCGCCGAGGGGCGAAGCTGAGTGATACAGCGAGCGGCTATGGCCGCTTGCTGTATCACAGGAGCGCGGACTACACACAATAAAGCTCTCTTGCATGAATGTGTGTAGTTCATGCAGGGAGGACCAGAGACAGCTGCAGAGGGACACCAGAAGACGTGGATCGGGGACTCTCTGTGCAAAACGAACTGCACAGTGGAGGTAAGTATAACATGTTTATTATTTTAAACAAAACATTTTTTTTTCTTTAGTGTTCCCTTAAGGAATGGGTTATAATGAAAATTCAGAATTTAGTAAAACTGGTAGCACCACTAAGGACCTCAAACAATTAACTAAGTTCTATTAATGTGAAAACTATAATTAAAACAAAAACTGTCAGTACTTTGATTTTTCATTCTAAATCAATCAAAAGCTGTCAGTATATGGTATATACCCTATTTAGTTTTAAAGGAATTATGTGCTTTAACTTGGGGATATCTTGAGCAGCTTCGTGGCTTAACAGGAGGGAGTATATGGACCTCTGCAAAAAGAAATACAGTTATCTCCACCTCACTAATACCTAATGCCTTAAGCTGGTTTAGGCTGTCTTTGCAGGGACACATTAACCTTGCACTGCAACAGAGATATCAACAGGCAAAAGAACTATAGAACTCCTGCAAACATAATTTGAAATGGTCAATTACCATTAAATAATAATTAACATTATATCATGAAATAACATTCAAAACATTGAGGTTTCCGTAGTGTTCAGAAGAGATACATTTTTAATTTTTTTCACTTTTTGCCATATTAAAAATACAGACATGGCGTTTATGCTAAAAACTATGATGGGATCTTCTATGAAGAATCTGGGAAATAACCTTGCCGGAGAAACGGAGACAAAAGAAAATCCAGATGGCAAAGAGACAGCAGAGTCTAAAGGTATGACAAGGGAAGAGTTTGAGGAATACCAAAGACAGCTGGTGGAAGAGAAGTAAGTTTGTTTTCTACAGCTCTCAAAAGTGTAAATCAGATATTAATACTTTGAAACATATTTATTGATGTATATGAAAAATTGTAGATGTTTGTTTTGTTTTTTACCCCTAGAGCAAAATTGTAAATGACATGTATCAACCAGTGTAATTAAAATGCTGCAAAAAGGTTATTCAAAGTCAGTTATACAGATGATGAACTGCATAAACAGAATTTGTTCCTTTGATGTAAACATTTTGGGCCAGATTCAGATACAATTGCATTGGCGCAGAGTATCAGAGATACACTACGCCGCCGTATTTTACCAGGCTATACGCCAAATTCTGGTAGATTTTGTCCCTTACGGTATGGAGGCGTAGTGTATTTCTCGCCGCGTAATCGAAATACGCGATTAGGGGGCGTGAAGCATTTAAATTAGGCGCGTCCCCACGGCGATCGAACTGCGCATGTTCCGTTCAGAAATTTCCCGCCGTGCATTGCGCGAAATAACATCGATACGTCATTCGTTGTTTGAGTAGCGTCGTTTATGTACATTCCTATTCCCGGACGACTTACGTAAAAAAAAAAAAAGACGTTGACATTCGATGCGAGAACGACGGCCATACTTAACATGGGCTGTCTAATATTAGACCAGCAAAAAGCTGGTATAATTTTACGCAGCAAAAAGATGACTAAAGATGCCGTAAGAGATTGCGATTGACGTTCGTAACTTCGTGGATCGTCGGCAAAAGCTAATTTGCATACCCCGACGCGGAAAACGACGGGAACTCCACCCAGCGGCCGCCAAATTATTGCAGCGTAGATTAGAAGGCGCACGAACACGTAAGCCAGTCGGATTGAAGCCCGCAGCCGTATTTTCATGGTTTGAGGTTTCAGAGTAGTGAACAAATGCACGTAATTTGAAAGTACTCCAGTCTAATACGAGTTAGACAGGAGTAAGGGCTCTGTGAATCTGGCCCTTTGTCTATTGTTACAATTTTTTTTTAAATTATCACTTGTAGTTCAGTTGCAATCTTTCATTATACAGGTGAAACTCGAAAAATTTAAATATCGTGCAAAAGTTAATTTATTTCACTAATGAAACTTAACCACTTAAGGACCGGACCAATACGCTGGTATATGACCCAAGGGGTTTTTACAATTCGGCACTGCGTCGCTTTAACAGACAATTGCGCGGTCGTGCGACGTGGCTCCCAAACAAAATTTGCGTCATTTTCTTCCCACAAATAGAGCTTTCTTTTGGTGGTATTTGATCGCCTCTGCGCTTTTTATTTTTTGCGCTATATACAAAAATATATTTTTGAAAAAAAAACAATATTTTTTACTTTTTGTTATAAGAAAAATCAAATAAACTAAATTTTAGTCAAACATTTAGGCCAAAATGTATTCAGCCACATGTCCTTAGTAAAAAAAATTGCAATAAAAAAAAATAGCTACCTAGCGGGAACAGTGACACTAATACAGCGATCAGAAAAATGATCGCTTAGTGACACTGGCAATAGGGAGTGAAAGGGTTAACTAGGGCGGTGATCAAGTGGTTAAAACTTTATTAGAGGGGTATGGGGCTACCCTGGACCTAACACTAACTGCCTGTCACAGTAACTGTCACACTGACACTAAATGCAGTGATCAGTACATATATGATCACTGCATTCAGTGACACTGTGACAGGGGGTGGGGGGGTGATCGCAAGGGGTTAATGTGCCTATGTGTAGTGTGTGTCAGTGTAGTGTTGTGCAGACTTACTGTGCGATGTGATCTCTCCTCAGCGGCGGTTGAAAAAAACGCAGAGGGCAGAGATCACATCACTTCCCTCTTCCTGTGTTTACACAGGAGGAGGAAGTGCAGAGCAGGGGAGTGCGCCGATTGGCTGGGAGCGATCCGGAGGGGGCGGACAAAAATGAATAGTCGCCCCCTCATCCCGGATCGCTCCCAGAGCCACGGGAACCGCCGCATGCACCGGGGGGGTCCTCATCAGACCCCCGACCCGCATCTAGGCAGGGAAGTACAGGTACGCCAATGTGCCTGTATGTGCCATTCTGCTGACGTATATGTACATGCGGCGGTCCTTAAGTGGTTAAAAGGTGAAACTAATATATGAGATAGACTCATTACATGCAAAGCAAGATAGTTCAAGCCGTGATTTGTCATAATTTTGATGATTTGGGCTTACAGCTCATGAAAACCCCAAATCCACAATCTCAGAGAATTAGAATATTACATGCAATTATAAACAGTATAAGCATGCATATATATGTACTCAGTACTTGGTTTGGGCCCCTTTTGCAGCCATTACTGCCTTAATGCGGCGTGGCATGGAAGCTATCAGCCTGTGGCACTGCTGATGTGTTATGGAAGACCAGGATGCCTTCAGCTCTTCTGCATTGTTCGGTCTCATGTCTCTCATCTTTCTCTTGGCAATGCCCTATAGATTCTGTATGGGGTTCAGTTTAGGCGAGTTTGCTGGCCAATCAAGCACAGTAATCCCACAGTCATTGAACCAGGTTTTGGTGCTTTTGGCAGTGTGGGCAGGTGCCATGTCCTGCTGGAAAATTAAGTCAGCATCCCTATAGAGCCTGTCTGTGGAAGGAAGCCTGAAGTGCTCTAAAATCTCCTGGTAGACAGCTGCGCTGACCCTGGATTTAATTAAGCATAGTGGACCAACACCAGCAGATGACATGGCTCTCCAAATCAACACAGACTGTGGAAACTTCACACTGGACTTCAAGAATCTTGCAGTGTGTGCCTCTCCATTCTTCCTCCATACTATGGCTCCTTGGTTTCCAAATAATTTGCTCTCATCAGAAAAGAGGACTTTGGACCACTGACCAACAGACCATGTCTGTTTTTCCTTTATCCCAGGTAAGATGCTTCTGACGTTGTTTGTTGTTCAGGAGTGGCTTGCCAAGAGGAATACGACATTTGAAGCCCATGTCCAGGATCCATCTGTGTGTGGTGGCGCTTGCTGCACTGACTTCATCCTCAGTCCACTCCTTGTGAAAGTCCCCAACACTTAAATGGTCTTTTCCTGACAATCCTCTCCAGGCTGCGGTCATCCCTGCTGCTTGAGCACCCTTTTCTTCCACACTTTTCCCTTCTACATAACGTTCTATTAATGTGCTTTGATACAGCACTTTGGAAACATCCAACTTCTTTTGCAATTACATTTTGAGGCTTTCCCTCCTCATGGAGGGTGTCAATTATGTTTTTCTGCACAACTGTCAGGTCAGCAGTCTTTCCCATGATTGTGATTCCTACTGAATCAGACTCAGAAACCATTTAAAGGCTCAGGACCCCTTTGCAGGTGTTATGGCTTAATTAGCTGATTAGAGTGGGACACTTTGACCCTAGAATATTACACCTTTTTACAATATTCTAATTTTCTGAGATTGTGGATTTGGGGTTTTCATGAGCTGTGAGCCATAATCATCACAATTATGACAAATCACGGCTTGAACTATCTTGCTTTGCATGTAATGAGTCTATCTCATATATTAGTTGCACTTTTTAAGTTGCATTAGTGAAATAAAAGAACTTTTGCACGATATTCAAATTTTTCACAGAGAACATTAGGAAACACATACTAAAGAGTGATAGGCTATAGATTCCTGTTTGATTCAAATCTTGTTAAAAGTTTTGCAAATATGAACTTAGAACGATTGCTGTAGGCAAATGTTGTTCCAATGTTTTTGTTTTCTCCATTTTAAGGGATAAAAGGCAAACCACAAAAAAAACATAACAAAGGGAAGCTGGGCATTGTCATGGGCGACCTTGTATCAATGTAAAAAAAAAAAAAAAAAAAATACAGCCTGTACTTGTTGGAAATATATGACTCTTACTAGTCGAGATGTTACAAATGTCTTGCTTTTTTGGAAAACGACAAGAACGCTGAGACAGGAAATTTTTCTTTACCACCACCCAATCTCCTGGGTTTAGAGTATGAGCTCCTGGATCTGAGTTTGGATCTGGAATGGAAGAAAACATTCTTTCATGAGTCTTAATCAATTGCTTGTTTAGTGTTGCCACATACCCAGTAAGATCTGCAAACTGAGCTTGCATCTGTTGAGGAAAGTATAATCCTGTTTTTGGAACAGAGCCAAACAATATTTTATATAGACTTAAATTAGATTTTGTCTGAGATGTTGTCCTAACCGAATATAGTACAATGGCCAAACATTTTGTCCAAGGTTTACCTGTTAATGTACAAATTTTGGCAAGTCTCTTTTTGATGACACCATTCAGTCTTTCAACCTTTCCACTGCTTTCTGGGTGATAAGGTGTATGAGAAGCCTGTTCTATCCTTAGATCAGGTGTGTCCAACCAGTGGCCCGTGGAGCATTAGATGTGACCCGTGACCTCCTGCCCTATGGTGGTGGGTTGGCAAGCACAGATCTTGGGTTCCCAACACTTTATCTCAGAGCATTAGTGTTGTGAATGAAACAAGAAGTAGAGGAAGCAAGGGGCTGCGGAGCAGAGACCCATAAACCAATGCTTCCTGTATAGCACGGGCTCCTGTCGCAGGCGGAGTGATACCAAATGTGCTCTGCCTGACTTCTTTTCAGTAATTATTGAGAACTCAATTGATAACAGCAAATGATGAGGGAAGAGTCCGGGCCCTGATGGCTTCACCAATGCCTACTATAATAAGTTTCAATCGATCCTCTCTGGCCCCATCTGTGCCTATTTCAATGCTTTAGCATCAGACACAGTGATGCCCAAAGAGGTGTTGATGGCCCACATTATGGTCATCTCTAAAGAGGGAAAGGACCATACTATTCCTGGTAATTATTGGGCAATTTTTGCTTTTGAACACTGACATCAAAATCCTAGCAAAGATCTTAGGCAACCGTATTAAACCAATTCTTCCAACAATCGTCTATCCCGACCAGATGGGGTTCATCGTGGGGAGGAAAGCAAGGGATAATTCTAATAGATCAATCAAGCTAATTCATTGGACTGAGCTACAGGATAATCAACCTCCCTGTCTTCTGCTTTCCACTGATGCTGAAAAGACGTTCGAGAGGATGGGCTAAATCTACCTCCGGGCGGTTTAGGTACTTATATGCTTTCGTGGATATTTTTGCTTCATAGTTCCCCAGAAGCTAAGATAAAGGTGAATGGGGTGTGAATGGGGATTTGTTCCTGAAAAAATTACCGTTTTTAAAACTTTCTTTTCCATTGATACATGTTCCCTCGGGTAAGACCCGGGTTCTCAAAGACGTTTTCACAGGCAAACTATAGACACCCAGCAGGTACAATATTTAAAGGAATTTTTCTTTTTTTTTTTAAAGTTAAGCATCATTAAAATCACTTCTCCAGGAGCAGTGATTTTATTGATCCTTAAATAAAAAAATAAAAAAATCCTTTAAATATTGTACCTGCTGGGTGTCTATACCTGTGATAACGTCTTTAAATAGCACAATCACCTGCCTGCCAGTATATTAGGAAGAACTGATCTATCTAAGCTATACAGTGTATAAATATATGTACAACTCCTAGGGATGTTTATATATCCTCTACACACTGTAAATTAAGCTAAACTGACTAGACTGCCTGCCTGCTCTATCTAGCTATCTAAAAAGACAATCTCTCTGTCTCTCTGACTGCTTTCATTAACAAGCCGGAACACACTACATGAGGCCGCCCTGCAGGCGGCCTTAAATAGTGTGGGGCGTGTGCTAAAGCCCTGAGCCATAATTGGCCAAAGCCACCCAGGCTTTGGCCAATTATGGCTCTTCGTTTTTTGCGCGCTGTGATTGGCCAAGCATGCGGGACATACAGCATGCTTGGCCAATCATCAGCGCGCAATGCCGCAGTGAATTATGGGCCGTTTTGCGTCACTCAAATTTGGCGCGAACGACCGCCTTTGTTCGAATTTCGTCGAACGTACAAACAGACAATTTTCGAGTCGAACATACGTTCGTATCGAATGCGAAGCTCATCCCTAGTTATAATGCTCTACTTGCCTCACCTCTCCCTTTTATGGTCATTATATTGTAAACCATGACTGGCGTTTTGTTTTATGACTTTTATATGTTAAACAATGAAAACTCGGGCGGCCGACATCTCTCTTCCAGGGGTTAATTCTGGGTATCGTAGCTCCGCCACTGTGATTGGCCGAAGCCGCGATCATGATCGCCGTTGCTAAACTGTGCCTGTGCCGTTGTCTACGACACATGCGCCGTAGACATTGGTGCCCCCCATTCTTGTAAATATCGCCTAAACCATGGAGGTTTAGGAGATATTTCAATCAACCAAAGGGAAGCCTTAATCTAGGTTTACCTGTAGGTAAAAGTGGTTGTAAACGGTTTACAAACACGTTAAGATAACTATAGGCCTGATGCCTGTGAAATTCAGTCATAGGAATATTAGCCTACATGCCTGGTATGCCACAATTAAAGAGTATATACACTATATTACCAAAAGTATTGTGACGCCTGCATTTACTTTGCAGCTATAACAGCTTAGACTCTTCTGGGAAGGCTCTCCACAAAATTTAGGAGTGTGTCTATAGGAATGTTCTTTTTTTTATGTTTTATTGACTTTTATATTGCACATACATGATAAACAACAAAGAAAAAGAAACCACACATTTCTCATCCATGTAAAAATATACTTTACCATATTTACCCCTAGCTATTTCTACTCCACCTCCCCCAACCCCACTCTAATCTATACCCCCCTCTCTCTATTTTAACCTCCCCGTTAGACCCCCTTCAACCTAACTACATACATATAATTTAAGACTACTCGTTAACTACTCTTCCCATCTTTTTGAGAACCCCTCTCTTGTGTCTTCGTAGCAATGTCTTAGATATTCCATATTGCGTATCTCTTCTATTTTATCAAACCATTCGCCTATCTTTGGGCTTTCTAGTGCTTTCCAATTTTTCGGTATCAGACTCTTTGCCGCGTGGATTATCTGTATTGTCATTGAGTTTTTATATTCCTTTATCGGAATATCTACTCTGTGAAATAGACATGTGCAAGGTTCCTCAGGCAGGTCTGTCTTGGTGATTTCTTTGATATAGCTTAATACTTCCTTCCAGTAGATCGCTATCTTGGGGCATCCCCACCATATGTTGGCCATAGTTCCCACCTGTCCACACCTCTGCTAACACTACATTGTTTGTCCTATTTGGTACTTCCCTAGAGTATCTGGAGTTCTATACCACCTAGATATGCATTTAAAATAAATTTCCATAATTTTGTTGTTTACTGTTGATCCATGCACAAGTTTCGAGATTCTTCCCACATCTTGGTTCCTTCCTCGTTTACCCAGTTCCTTCTCCCAATTTTTTATGAATGTTTGTATCTCCAACTCCACCTCCCTCAAAATTTTATATATTCGGGATATATTTCCATGAGGTTTTTTTTCGGTATTACATAGGTGCTCTATTATTGTTAAACCCTCTCCTCCTATATGGGGAGCATCTGAAACTTGTATATGATTTGGAAGTATTATCCTTTTTAAAGCATTAATCCTACCTGTTCATGAGAGAGGACGAACTTCTATTCTCTTTATTTCTCCTTTAATTTCCTCCAATAGTGGGATATCATTTGCTTGATATAGTTTCTTAGGTGAAGTCGTTAATTTAATCCCTAAATATTTTATTTTCGTCTCTCTCCATGGGAATTCTTGTTGTAACGTTTTTGCCTCTTTTGTTTTTATATTAATGTTTAATATCTCTGATTTATTAGGATTGATCTTAAAATTGGAAAGTTCTCCATATTCTTTTGGTACTCTCAAAAGATTGGGCATCGTAATGCAAGGATTAGATATAGAAAATAATACATCATCTGCGAATGCAGCTAGCTTATGCTCTTCTTCTCCCACCCTAAAGCCCTCTATATCCACATCCACCCGTACCATTGCTAGAAATGGTCCCAGCGCAAAAACAAACAAGAGCGGGGACAGGGGGAACCCCTGTCTCGTTTCATTTTTCATCTTAAAGGGGATGATAATATTCCATTAACTCTTACCATGGCCCTTTATATAATGTTTGTATCCACTGCATCATTCTGGGGCCTATTCCCATACCCTGTGTGTTCTACCCTGTCAAACGCTTTTTCGGCATCTATTGACAGGAGTAGACCGGGGACCCATCCATCTCTGATTTTTTGAAGGAGTAGGAGTGTTCTTACTCCATTATCCCGCCCTTTCTGCTTGGGATGAACCCGACCTGATCCAGATGGACCAGCTCTGTCATAAACTCTTTCATTCTAGTTGCTAAGATTTTTGCAAATAATTTTGTATCTGCATTCAATAGTGATAATTAGAGCATTTGGTGTCATCTTTGCCTTATTTTGCAATAATGGTGATTGATGCTATTAGAGCTTCCTTACTCATCTCATATCTTGTACCCAAGCCGTTCATGTATTTGCATAATTTTGGAGTCAGAATTTCTTTAAACCTTTTCAAATAGTTGTATACCCATCTGGGCCGGGGCTTTTCCTGATGCAGATTCTTTTAGTGCTTGACTAATTTCCTCTTCTGTTATAGGCCTTTTAACGCTCTTTCATCTGTTATCTGGCTTTCGTTAGATATTCTTTTATCCTTTTTTTTGCTCCTCTTCCCCTGGTCCACTCTGTTTTACTGAGTATAATTGTTAATAGAACTCACAGAAAACCCTCATGATATCTTTTGTGTTATAGACCATTTCCCCCTTTTTATTTTGTATTTTGTCTATAACTTACAGATTTTTCTTAACATCCTTGCTAGACACCTACAATTCTTATTTCCCCATTGGTATCTTTTCTTCACGATCTTATTATAGGTTTTCCTTATTTCAAATTCTAACAATTCCTTCAGATCATCCCTTTTTATCACTATCTCTTGTAACAGTTCCTGTTCCTGTCCTCTCCGATTTTTATGCCTCTGTTCTAACTGATTTCTTCTTGACTTTTTCCCTCTTTTTTGTCTTTCTCGATTTCTTCGGGGCACCCAGCGAGATCAGGATCTCCCTTATGTAGGCTTTGTGGGCCTCCCACAGGGTATCATCTGCCATCTCACTGGTTCCGTTTATACTCTTAATTTCAAGAATAGGCTTGTCTCTGGGTTTCAAGTATTTTAATTGTCATAGTCATTGGTGCATGGTCCGATAGAGTCGTTATTTCAATATTAGTAGAAATCACCAAGTCACCAAGTCTAACATCTTATGCTCTATCATCCAATAGTCTATCCTAGTGTACGTCCTGTGTAGGGATGAGCTTTGTGTTCGATGCGAACACATGTTCGCATCGAACATTGGCCGTTCGATCGTTCGTCGAAAACGAACAAATCGGGTCGTTTGCGCCAAATTCGAATGACCCATAATTCACTGCGGCGTTGCGCGCTGATGATTGGCCAAGCATGCACCATGACCCCGCATGCTTGGCCAATCACAGCGCCCAAAAAACGAAGAGACTTGATTGGCCAAAGCCTGGGTGCTTTGGCCAATTAGGGCTCAGGGCTCAGGGCGGCCTCTTGTAGTGTGTTCTGGCTTGCTTAGAGAAGTGAGACAGACAGAGAGAGAGAGAGAGAGATAGATAGATAGATAGATAGATAGATAGATAGATAGATAGATAGATAGATAGATAGATAGATAGATAGATGAATCCTCAAACCATGATACGGCGGCTTCGGGTTTCGATCCGAGAGGCTTACGTCCTCGTAAGCCTTCGGATCTACGTTGCAATATTTTTGCGGCCGCTGGGTGGAGTCCGCGTCGTTTTCACTGTCGGGGTATGCAAATTAGTTTTTACGGCGACCCACGAAGGTACGAGTGTCCCTCGCAATCGCCTACGTCATTTTTTGGCTACGTAATGTTAGAGGAGCTTTTTGCTGGTCTAACAGTGCGTAACCCATGTAAAGTATGGCCGTCGTTCCCGCGTCGAATTGAAATTATTATTTTTTTTTTAACGTAACTCGTTCGGGAATAGGAATGTACGTAAACGACGCTACTACGACGTAACAACGTGATTTCGCGCAATGCGCGGCGGGAAATTTGGGAACGGAGCATGCGCAGTTCGATCGCCGCGGGAACGCGCCTATTTTAAATGCTTCACGCCCCCTACTCGCGCAGATGGATTGCGACAGGAGAAATACACTACGCCGCCGTCGTTTACTGGACAAAATCTACCTGAATTCCACGTAGAGCCAGGTAAAAAACGGCGGCGTAGTGTATTTCTGATACTCTACGATAATCTAATTCTCTCTGAATCTGGGCCACAGTGTCTTTTCACATAGATAGATAGATAGATAGATAGATAGATAGATAGATAGATCAGAGAGGCTACTAGTTAGTATAGTTAACCACTTCCATACTGGGCATGTAAACCCCCTTCCTGACCAGGTGAAATTTCAGCTTGCGGCACTGCGTCGCTTTAACTGACAATTGCGCGGTCGTGCGATATGGCTCCCAAACAAAATTGGCGTCCTTTTTTCCCCACAAGTAGAGCTTTCTTTTGGTGGTATTTGGTCACCTCTGCGATTTTTATTTTTTGCGCTATAAACAAAAAAGGACGACAATTTTGAAAAAAAATACAATATTTTTTACTTGTTGCTATAAAAAATAGCCCAATTTTAAAAAAAAATTCAGTTTAGGGCGATACGTATTCTTCTACATATTTTTGGTTAAAAAAAAAAATAAAAAAAAATCGCAATAAGCGACTGGTTTGCGCAAAAGTTATAGCGCCTACAAAATAAGGGACAGAATTGTTATTTTTTATTATTTATTTTTTTTACTAGTAATTGCGGCGATCTGCGATTTTTATTGCGACTGCGACGTTATGGCGGACATATCGGACACTTTTGACACATTTTTGGCACCATTCACATTTATACTGCAATCAGTGCTATAAATATGCACTAATTACTGTATAAATGTGACTGGCAGGGAAGGGGTTAACACTAGGGGGTGAGGAAGGGGTTAATGTGTTTCCTGCATTGTGTTCTAACTGTAGGGGGAGGGGGGGGTGACCGATCTGTGTCCCTATGTACTAGGAACACAGATCGGTATGCTCTCTCTATGACAGGACGCTGTCATTGTGAGAGCAGGCAATGAGAGATGATCTCATATGTTTACATATGAGATCATCTCTCATTGGCCCATCAGATCGCACCGCAAACGGCCACTCTGATTGGCCGTTCGCGGTGATCTGTGATTGGCTGTGTCCGAGGGACACGGCCAGTACAATAGTTCCCCGCTGCGCGCTCTGGAGCGCGCGCTGGGAACGAGGAAAGGGGCTGCCGTGAAAACACGGCAGCCCAGAGATTTAGAGCCACCCTGCGGCCGTATATACTCGTACGGCCGTAGGGAAGTGGTTAAATGTACAGTTTGTAGAGAATATATTGACATCCCTAGGAGTTGTCAATATATTTATAAACTGTATAGCTTAGCTAGTTCTGCTATTAGTATCTGTCAGGCAGGAGATTGTGCTTGATGCTCTAATGTGTTAGTCAACGTGTGCTAGTTAATTGCACATAGACGCATTAACTGTTACTGCACGTGTGCTATTTATTTGCACAGAAAGGCAGTTGCTGTTAATGCAAGGGCTTTTGAATTGCACAGAAACGCAGTCGCTCTGACTGTGCGTGTGCTGTTTAATACTACCTTAGCGCATTTGGTGTCACCGCACGTGTGTTGTTACATACCACCTTAGCGCATTTGGTGTCACCGCACGTGTGCTGTTACATACCACCTGAGCGAATTTGGTGTCACCGCACGTGTGCTGTTACATATCACCTGAGCGCATTTAGTGTCACCGCACGTGTGCTGTTACATACCACCTGAACGCATTTGGTGTCACCGCACGTGTGCTGTTACATACCACCTGAGCGCATTTGGTGTCACTGCACGTGTGCTGTTACATACCACCTGAGTGCATTTGGTGTCACCGCACGTGTGCTGTTACATACCACCTTAGCGCATTTGGTGTCACTGCATGTGTGCTGTTACATACCACCTGAGCGCATTTGGTGTCACCGCACGTGTGCTGTTACATATCACCTGAGCGCATTTGGTGTCAATGCACGTGTGCTGTTACATACCACCTGAGCGCAGTTGGTGTCACTGTACGTGTGCTGTTACATACCACCTGAGCACAGTTAGTGTCACCACACCTGTGGTGTTATATACCACCTGAGCGCAGTTAGTGTCACTGTACGTGTGCTGTTATATACCACCTGAGCGCAGTTAGTGTCACCGCACTTGTGCTGTTATATACCACCTGAGCGCAGTTAGTGTCACTGTACGTGTGCTGTTACATACCACCTGAGTGCAGTTAGTGTCACCGCACCTGTGCTGTTGTATACCACCTGAGCGCAGTTAGTGTCACTGTACGTGTGCTGTTACATACCACCTGAGCGCAGTTAGTGTCACCGCTCCTGTGCTGTTATATACCACCTGAGCGCAGTTAGTGTCACCGCTCCTGTGCTGTTATATACCACCTGAGCGCAGTTAGTGTCACTGTATGTGTGCTGTTATATACCACCTTAGCGCAATTAGTTTTACTGTACGTGTGCTGTTACATACCACCTGAGCGCAGTTAGTGTCACCGCACCTGTGCTGTTATATACCACCTGAGCGCAGTTAGTGTCACTGTACGTGTGCTGTTACATACCACCTGAGCGCAGTTGGTGTGACTCCGCTTGTGCTGTTACATACCACCTGAACGCAGTTGGTGTCACTGTACGTGTGCTGTTATATACCACCTGAATGCATAAATATGTCTGGAAGGACAACAAAGACAGGCAGAGAGTCACGAGGGCAAGCAGGCTCTGCATGTAGAGGTAACGTGCAGAGAAATTAGTAGAGTGGATGACCAAGCCGTCCTCATCCTCCGCATCCTCTCTCACACAGACTGATTAAAGTTTATCTGGCAAAGCAGCTGCCAAGGCGTCCTCTTCCCTCTGCACAATGGCTTCACACAATACTTCCCTAGTACCACCATGTCCTCCTGAGGAGTCCCCCGAACTGTTTCAACACAGTGTTGGGTACATTCTGCAGGAAGATTTGCAGTGTTTTGAAGACTCCGATGACGGAACACTGATAGAGGAAGGCATTGATGTGAGCCCAGGGAGAGGGGGTGGTCGAGAGGGACAGCAATTTGTCAGTGATGATGTTCCCCCAGCTGGAGCATACTGCCAGGTTGTTGACAGTGATGAAGAGGAGGAGGAGGAGGACGAGGCACGGGCACATCTCCAAAGAGGCAGGATGCCCTCCAGGGGTCAGCTTAAGGTCACACCCACTGCATTACAGCGCATATCTACGGCGCTTGTGCATGGCGCTGCTGTGTCTGACCGGTACAGCAAAAGTTCTTTGGTATGGGCCTTTTTTGAAACATGTCCACAAGATCGTACCTTTGCTATTTGCAACTTATGTCGCAAGCGTATCTCGCGTGGCCAAAACATCAACCGTCTGGGTACCACATGCTTGTCCAGACATATGTCGACCTGCCATGCAGCTCGTTGGCAAGCACACCAAAAGACCCACACCAAAGACAAAAGCGTACCCCCCCCTTGCCCTTCTGGGACCTACAACCCCAATAGACACCCAGTCCTCTCTGTAGCCTGCAGTGAAGGTGTAGAAATAGGTGTGTCACAAGCTAGTAGTAGCGGTCAATCTACTGATAGTACCAGGCAAATTTCCCTGCCCCAGCTGGTACAGCGCCAATAGAATTACGTGCTATTAAGGAGAGGGATCATTACTGGCTGGTCGACTCTCCTTGATCCACGTTACAAGAGTAAGGTTGCGGACCTTATGTTGCCATCGCAGAGGGAGCAGAAGATGAAACTTCTGCGGGAGGCCTTGCAGAAGGGTCTGTGCAATGCGTTCCCAGAACCGGGGGGATTACCAGAACCTGGCTCTGGACAACGTCTTGCTGAGGCTTCGGTGAGTCACAGAAGGGGCGGTGGAGAAGGTGGTCGTCTGACCGATGCGCTCAGGCAGTTTTTTAGTCCGCAGCCCCAAAGTCTGACCGGTTCCAGCAACCATCGACAGCATCTGGTTTACATGGTCCGGGAATACCCAGGGGCAAGATCCGACTTGGACACCTTCCCCACCGAAAATCCTCTGGCTTACTGGGTCTTGAGGATGGATCACTGGCCAGAGCTTGCCCAGTACGCAATTGAGCTACTGGCTTGCCCTGCATCCAGTGTTCTTTCAGAACGGGCATTCAGTGCTGCTGGAGGCTTTGTCACTGATCACAGGGTGCGCCTCTCCACCGGCTCTGTTGATCGACTGACCTTCATCAAAATGAATCAGGCTTGGATCAACACCAGCTACCAAGCACCTGATGCTGATATTAATGAATAATATCTTTTTTGTTGAAATGTCGGATCCCTTTTAGACTGCTGATGCTGAGTGACTGTCCTCTTATGCTGCTGATGGAATATCCTTCTCCTCCTCACTTTTCTTGCTGATAGCTAGTAAGAAATGTTGTGTTTCTGGGCTCCGCCACCAGTGCCTAAGGCACAATTTTTCAGCCCCTGTTTAACAGGGGCGCCTAATGATTTTTGATGCAATACTTTGCACGTGGCTCCTTGCTGCGCTCCAATTGGAGTTATTGTGAGGGGTTGCAGTCTTGTGTTGTGCCCAAGGCCCAATTTTTCTGCCCCTGTTTAACAGGGGCGCCTAATAACTATTTTTGATGCAATACTTTGCACGTAGCTCCTTGTTGCGCTCCAATTGGAGTTATTGTGAGGGGTTGCAGTGTTGTGTTGTGCCCAAGGCCCAATTTTTCTGCCCCTGTTTAACAGGGGCTCCTAATAACAACAATTTGTGATGCAATACTTTGCACGTGGCTCCTTGTTGCGCTCCAATTGGAGTTATTGGGAGGGGTTGCAGTGTTGTGTTGTGCCCAAGGCACAATTTTTCTGCCCCTGTTTAACAGGGGCGCCTAATAACAATTTTTGATGCAATACTTTGCACGTGGCTCCTTGTTGCGCTCCAATTGGAGTTATTGTGAGGGGTTGCAGTGTTGTGTTGTGCCCAAGGCCTAATTTTTCTGCCCCTGTTTAACAAGGGCGCCTAATAACAATTTTTGATGCAATACTTTGCACGTGGCTCCTTGTTGCGCTCCAATTGGAGTTATTGGGAGGGGTTGCAGTGTTGTGTTGTGCCCAAGGCACAATTTTTCTGCCCCTGTTTAACAGGGGCGCCTAATAACAATTTTTAATGCAATACTTTGCATGTGGCTCCTTGTTGCGCTCCAATTGGAGTTATTGTGAGGGGTTGCAGTGTTGTGTTGTGCCCAAGGCACTATTTTTTTGCCCCTGTTTAACAGGGGCGCCTAATAATAATTTTTGATGCAATACTTTGCACGTGGCTCCTTGTTGCGCTCCAATTTGAGTTATTGTGAGGGGTTGCAGTGTTGTGTTGTGCCCAAGGCCCAATTTTTCTGCCCCTGTTTAACAGGGGTGCCTAATAACAATTTTTGATGCAATACTTTGCACGTGGCTCCTTGTTGCGCTCCAATTGGAGTTATTGGGAGGGGTTGCAGTGTTGTGTTGTGCCCAAGGCACAATTTTTCTGCCCCTGTTTAACAGGGGCGCCTAATAACAATTTTTGATGCAATACTTTGCACGTGGCTCCTTGTTGCACTCCAATTGGAGTTATTGTGAGGGGTTGCAGTGTTGTGTTGTGCCCAAGGCCCAATTTTTCTGCCCCTGTTTAACAGGGGCGCCTAATAACAATTTTTGATGCAATACTTTGCACGTGGCTCCTTGTTGCGCTCCAATTGGAGTTATTGGGAGGGGTTGCAGTGTTGTGTTGTGCCCAAGGCACAATTTTTTTGCCCTTGTTTAACAGGGGCGCCTAATAACAATTTTTGATGCAATACTTTGCACGTGGCTCCTTGTTGCGCTCCAATTGGAGTTATTGGGAGGGGTTGCAAGTGTTGTGTTGTGCCCAAGGCACAATTTTTCAGCCCCTGTTTAACAGGGGCGCCTAATAACAATTTTTGATGCAATACTTTGCACGTGGCTCCTTGTTGCGCTCCAATTACAGTATGTTTGAGGGGGTGCCCTTTTTTCTAAAAAATGTCTTTCACAAAACAATAATGGCCCCCCACCACCGCTAAAATATTCAACATAATGTTGGCACACAGAACTTGCGCAAGTAGCATTAATTACTTTTTCTTATAGTCCTCTCATGTTGTGCAGGGACATTTCTAAACACGTGCCACTACTATAGACACCCAGCAGGTGTGTTATTTATACGGCCGTTTAAAAAAAAAATTCCATTGATACATGTTCCCTGGGGCAAGACTCGGGTTCTGAATGATGTTTTCCAACATTTGATTGAATTTTGGTCTTTAAAATGATCGTTTTTGAATTCGAACGTTCGGGTCCCATAGACTTCAATGGGGTTCGAAATATTTGTGCGAACCCGCGGTCTGTTCGAACGTTCTGGTGCGCACCGAAACCGGGGGGTGTTCGGCTCATCCCTAGTCCTGTGTACAGGGGAGTAGAAGGTGAAGTCTTGTACCCTGGGATGTTGTATTCTCCATACATCCACCAATTGGTGGCTATGTAATTTCTGTTTTATTGCCTTCAACTGGGCTTTCTTTGTCGACATGATGTACTGTCTTGTTTTGGATCCATACAAAAAATTCAGATCACCCGCAGTGAACACTTTCCCCTTTTTTAACTCTGACAGTTTTTTCAGGATTCTCCCTAGATATATCGTTGGGACCCTATTAAGGCAGTATATATTGGCTAATAGGGATGAGCCAAACACCACCCTGTTCGGTTTTCACCAGAACCTGCGAACACACCAAAAGTTCTAGTTAACTTTAGCGGCTTGAGCTAGTGACAGCTCTTATATAGATGAGGCAGGCCACCCGTCATGTGACCCCGCCCCCCTCTGACGCAAGGGAAAGCCTGGTCATTCGCCGGGTTGTCTCCGGTGGAGACAGGCGGCCAGCGATACGTGCGCTGTGGATCCCGCACCTGAATGATCTTCTCGCTGGACCCCGGCAGAGAGGCGATCACCCGTCGCTGGATACCGACAACATTGGAGCGGGAAGCGGTGATCGAGTGTGGATTACCACCTCTGGATTATTTTATTTTTTTTAAATAAAGGACATTTTTCCACGGTGTGTGTGTGTGTGTGTTTTTACAATTATTTACACTTCCTTAGTGAATTGGTAGAGGTACAATGTACCCCATTACCAATTCACATAGGGGGGGCAGGATCTGGGGGTCCCCTTCATTAAAGGGGTCTTCCAGATTCTGATAAGCCCCCCGCCCGCAAACCCTCACAACCACCGGGCAAGGGTTGTGGGGATAAGGCCCTTGTCCCCATCAACATGGGGACATCCTCCCCATGTTGAGGCCATGTGGCCTGGTACAGTTCAGGAGGGGGGCACTCTCTCATCCTCCCCTCTTTTCCTGCGGCCGGCCAGGTTGCGTGCTCGGATAAGGGGTCTGTGTGGATTTTTGGGGGGAACTCCACGCAATTTTTTTTATTTGGGGTGGAGTTCCCCTAAAAATCCACATCAGACCTGAAGGGTCTGGAATGGATATCTGGGGGGAACCCCCTCTGAATTGCCGGGAGCCGACAACATATTATAGCCGCAAGTGATTTTTAAATTACTTTTTTTCCTTCAGAAATTACACTTTGTGCAGAGACAGTTCTAAGCACGTGCTATTTCACAAGCAAACGTTACACCCCCCCTTTTTTTTGCATTGTTACTAAACACTTTTTAGTACAATAATTGCATATTTGCTTTTAAAATTAGCACTTTAGATTTCTCCCATAGACTTTAACAGGGTGTTCCGCGGCTTTTCGAATTTCCCGTGAACGCCCCAAATTGTTCGCTGTTCGCCGAACAGGCGAACAGGCAATGTTCGAGTCGAACATGAGCTTGATTCGAACTCGAAGCTCATCCCTATTGGCTAATGTGCATTCCATTCCTATCAACTTCCCCCTCAGGAAGAGATATCTTCCTTCTTGATCCGTCAATCTATCCTCCAATACAAACCGGATTCCTCTACCCACACCAATTGCTACTCCCTTTGCCTTGTTAGTAATTGAGTCTCCATAATACCAGGTTGGAAGTCGATGGGAATACAACCTCACATTTGTTTCATTTGACAGGTGAGTCTCCTGTAGGAAGACTACCCTGCCCCATGATGCTCAATTTCTTCTAAAATTGTATGTCTTTTTGTTGGTGTATTCAACACGCGTACATTGTAAGTTAAAAATGTAACAGTCATCATAATATACCAGTTTTACTTCCTTTTTTCACTGAGTTGAGTTGTTTACATTCTATCTTCGAGGAAACATAGTAGATACCTTTTTTTATGAGGTTACCATCCTGTCTCCCCCCCACCCCCTCTCCACCCACCTCCGCCCACACACAACGACATCTGTGTGGCAGGACGCTCTCTACGTGTTAGAGACTTTAAAGAGGTGTGAATTACTGGGCGTGCCACAATTCATACTGGCAAATGTAGTTCTTACATGAACAAGTGTTGCAAACCAGGAAGTAAATGAGAGAACAGAAACTAGAACGCCGGAGGTCCTTTTTTTCCCCACAAATAGAGCTTTCTTTTGGTGGTATTTGACGACCTCTGCGGTTTTTATTTTTTGCGCTATAAACAAAAAAAAAAAAAAACAATTTTGAAAAAAACACAATATTTTTTCATTTTTGCTTTAATAAATATCCCATTTTTTTTTTTTTTTTAAAACATATTTTTTTCTCAGTTTAGGCCGATACGTATTCTTCTACATATTTTTGGTAATTGGTTTGCGCATAAATTATAGCGGCTACAAAATAGGGGATAGAATTCTGACAATATTTTTATTTAATTTTTTACTAGTAATGGCGGCGATCTAAGATTTTTGTCAGGACTGCGATATTATGGTGGACACATCGGACACTTTTGACACATTTTTGGGACCATCCACATTTATACAGCGAACATTGCTATAAATATGCACTGATTACTGTGTAAATGTGACTGGCAGGGAAGGGGTTAACACTAGGGGGCGAGGAAGGGGTTAAATGTGTACCCTGGGAGTGATTCTTACTGTGGGGGGAGGGGACTGACTTGGGAAGGTGACCGATCTGTGTTCATATGTACAAGGGACACAGCATCGGTCTCCTCTCCCTGACAGGACGTGGATCTCTGTGTTTACACAGAAATCCACGTCCCTGCTCTGTCACTGCTGATCGCAGGTACCTGGCAGACATCTTCATCTCAGTGACGTGCCAGGCACACGCACACCCCCCCCCCCCCAAGTGGCTGGAGGACCAAAGGCCATAAAAAGACGGTCTCCCGGCATTGTAGAGCCTTGTGGCCATCTTTTTACTATGGCCCAGGTCTGAAGAAGTTAATGTGACCTATAAATTTTACAACTCAATTGAAAAACAAATTGAAATATTTAAGGGGGGAAGTAAAAAAACTAAATAATATGGTTGCATAAGTATGCAAACCCTCTTATAACTGGGGATGTAGCTGTGTTCAGAATTAAGTAATCACATTCAAACTCATGTTAAATAGGAGTCAGTACACATCTGCCATCATTTAGAATGGATCTGATTCATCCATGTTTTTGTGGACCTTGCTTTGTGCACTGGTCCAAATCATTTGGTGAACGAGGGATTATGGTGCAGTGTTGTATTTCAGGGGTTTAATGGAAGACCCCTCAAGGTTTTTTTTAGCAGCAAGATAAGTATTTGAAAATCAAAAGATGTTTTGTAAAAATGTATTTATTAATTAAATGATATAAAAAATATTTCATAATTACCGTATTTATCGGCATATGACAAGCACAGACGTATAACATGCACCCTAACTTTAGGAGGGAAGTTTCAGGAAAAAAACTTTCCACAGCCCCCTGCGTATAACACGCAGGCACAGTTTACTCTCTATCTTCAGGGTAAAAAAGTGAGTGTTATACACCAATAAATACAGTACATAGAAGTCGTCAAAACCTGACCCTACCCCGTTCTGACCCTAACATTGACAACAAACTCATTAAAAAATTGGAAAACTACACATAACTCATGTTGTGTAAACTCTTTGTAATTTTGTAGCGCTTCACACAAACCCTACATGTTTCGACCTTTCTTGGTCTTTTTCAGGGTATTCTTTTGTATGTGAGAAAGAAAAGATTTAAAAATTATTATGTTTATAGGTACATCATTTATATAATTTAGTATATTCTAATACAACAGAGTAGTATATATATCTTCCACTTTTCAAGGCCAGATGAATCACTGTTTATTTAAAAGCACACCAAGCATCAGTGGTCCCGGATTGTCCACACACTGCTCACCTGCCCTCCATGGACGAGCCCCCCTTTTCACAAAACTTACAAGAAGTTGGACTTGGGAATGAACCAAGGGAGATGGAAGGGCACCCACAGTTTTCTATATTACAAGATTTAAAAATTACTGTTATTCTACTATAGCTCAGGGGATACTAAAAAACAGATCAATAATGGCTTTGCAATATCTGTCTGTCAATTACAGTGCGGTCTCTGGTTAATATAGTTGTTATTATTTTATTTTATGATCTTGTATTGTTTTTCAGGGGTTCAGGCTCTTAAGGCGTCAGCATAACAAGATATTTTGGACAATTTCATGCTCCAAACTTTATGGGAACAGTTTAGGGATGATCCCTTCCTGTTCCAACATGACTATGCACCATTGCACAAAGCAAGGTCCATAAAGACATGGATGACCAAGTTTGGGGTTGAGGAACTTGACTGGCCTGGAAGAATGATCAAACATTCCCATAGACACATTCCTAAACCTTGTGAAGAGCCTTCCCAAAAGGGTTGAAGCTGTTATAGCTGCAAAGGGTGGGCCAACTCAATATTGAACCCTACGGACTAAGAGTGGAATGCCATCAAAGTTCATGTGCCTCTAACCACTTGCCGAACGGACCATAGCAGAATTACGGCTACAGCATGGCCAGCTAAATCTGGAAGGGCGTACAATGAAGTGCACCCAATCCCAGCGGCCCTTTACCACATGATCGATCTTTCCAATTGGACAGAGCAATCACTGTCAACAAACTGGTGTCATGTCCAGTTCTCTCCCTCCTCACACCGATTGTGTGAGGAAAGGAGGATGAAGCTGCAGTGTGAGGCTGCTTAAGTACAGTGCATAGCAGTGCCAAGGAGTGCCCCATCAGAGCTCAGCAGTGCCAAGGAGTGCCCCATCAGAGCCCAGGAGTGCCAAATAGTGCCCCAGCAGTGCCACATCAGTGCCTATGAGTACCCCATCAATACCCAGGAATGACACATCAGTGTCCCAACAGTGCCACAGCAGTGCTCTACAGTGTCCATTAGTGTCAATACAGTGCTTATCAGTGCCACCCTATCAGCAGATCCTCATTAGTGCCCGTTAATGCCATAAAAATGTGTAAAAAAATTGTAGAAAGATGCATTTACATTTACTTTCCAAATTTTCCAAAAACATGGAAAAAAAATGACATGTTCAAAAGACTCCTAGAATATGTGTTGGGGTGTTTTCTTTCCAAATTGGGGTTATTTTGTGGGCTTTCCATTGTTCTGGTGCTCCAGGGCCTTTAAAGTGTAATAGGTCGTCAGGAAATTATATGTGTAATTTATGTCCCTAGAACACCTGATGGTTCCACCTGCATGTTGGGCCTCTCTATGTGGCCAGACTGCAGAAAAGCCTCACACATTTGGTATCGCCATACTCAGAAGGAGTAGTAGAATGTACTTTGGGGTGTGATTTGTGGTATGCATATGCCATCTTCATTTTGCTAAGTATTATGTGGAAAAATTACAATCTGAAAAAACTTGGCCTGCCCCTGAGACCCCTTTCACACTTGAGCGTTTTTAAGGCGCTTTTGGGTAAAAAATAGCACTTGTAAAATGGCCCCCCTGCAGTCAAGCGATGCGCTGGCAGGATGTTTAAAAAAACTCCTGCAAGCAGCATCTAAGGCCGCGTACACACCACTAAATAAATCCGATCAAATCGGTCTGACAGACCGTTTTGATCGGATTTGTCTGGTGGGATATATTGGTTTGATCGTGTACACATGATCAAACCAAAATCCCCGCCGGCAGACAGCGCGTTGACGTGGCGGTGACATTGACGCCGCCATGTCACCGAACCAGGAAGTAAAATACTTCCACGCATGCGTCGAATCCATTTGACGCATGTGTGGGCAGATATGTCCGCTGGTTAGTGTACTAACCAGCAGACATGTCGGACAGACGGGTTCCCAGCAGACAGATTTTAAAGCATGCTTTAAAATTTGTTTGCTGGAAAAACCTGTCTGCTTGCCCGTACACACGATCGAATTTGTCTGCTGAAACGGTCCGTCGGACCGTTTTCAGCAGATAAATTCGATCGTGTGTACGCGGCCTTAGAAGCGGTGAAGGAGCGGTGTGTACATCGCTCCTCCACCGATCCTGGCCATTGAAATGAATGGGCAGTGTGGCCGAACAAAGTGCTGCTGCGATGGCGCCTTGCAGGTGGTTTTAACCCTTTTTCGCCCGCTAGCAGGGGTTAAAAGCACCCTGCTAGCGGCCAAATACCTCTGCAAAAATATTGGCGCTTTACAGCCAACGCTGCCCCCACACCAGTGTGAAAGCAGCCTTAAGGCCCGTACACACGGTAGGACATCCAACAAAATTTCCCTTGGATTTTTGTCCTAATTGATTTGTCCGGTCACACCCATAGCATACACACAGTCAGACTTTTCTAAAACTTTCCCATCATCACATGGTTTTTCTGCTCTTCTCTGCTCTTTACCGCCACCCTTTGGTTAACTTCTGCTATTGTTGGTTGATTTTAACATTGATTCTGAGCATGCGTATTTGCACTTTGTACAAAAGTTGGTTGGATTGCTGTACACACGGTCACACAAAGCACCATCGGACTTTTGTTGCCGAAAAGTTGGTCCATTCGCAGACCCAACTTTTTGTCGGATGAAACCTGAAAAAGTTGGTCCGATGGAGCATACACACGATCAGACAAATTTGAAAAGTTGCAGATTTTGAAGTTGGTTGGCCAAAAGTCTGACCGTGTGTATGGGGCTTTACTAAACTAAATACCCTTGAATGTCTAATTTCCAAAAAGGGGGTCATTTATACTTTTCTGGCTTGCTAGTGTCTTAGGCCGGGTACACACCTATGCGAATTGAGTGCGGCTTAAACCGCATCCAATATGCAGAACATTTCTAAATACATTGTTTTCAATGAGGCTGGTTCACATATGTGCGATACATTAGCACTGCGCATTGCAGAAAAAACGTGTGCGTATTTTATGCCTTGCGGTGAGGCTCAGGTGCAAATTCAGGCCCATTATCTTCTATGGGTACGCAGCTGATTCGCAGATGTGTTAATTTCTCTTAAGGATTTACTCTCATTCAGCTCAATACACTTCCCCCTCCCCCTCCTCTTTCCCAGGTCTCCAAATTCGCAGCTAATCTGCAGTTAAAACGCAATGGATCTGCTGAACACTTCACTTATCTCTCTGCAGAGATAAGAGAGCTGAAATTCGCACCGCACAAGTGTGAATCCAGCCTCAAGAAATGAGATGGCTGTCAGTCAGGTGTAATCAATTTTCAGTGATTTGCACCATAGCTTGGAGACTCTATAAGACCCCTTTCACACTGACACATTTTCAGGCGGTTCAGCGCTAAAAATAGCGCTGCTATACTGCCTGAAAAAATCGTGCCCTGCAGGCTTCAATGTGAAAGCCCAAAGGCTTTCACACTGTAGCGGTGCGCTAGCAGGACCGCTCCAAAAGTCCTGCTAGCCGCATCTTTGGAGCGGGGTGTTTACCACTCCTATACCGCTCCTTCCAATTGAAATCAATGGGAAACCGCGGTAATACCGCCCGCAATGTGCCTCTACAGAGGTGCATTCTGGGCACCGGGCGGTAATAACCTTTTTTCGGTCACTAGCGGGGGTTAAAACCGCTAGTGGCCGAATATCGCGGTAAATACGACGGTATAGCGGCGATAAAAATCACCGCACCTCCACTGCCCCATGTGAAAGGGGCCTAAGCTTCACACAGACCAAATAATATACACTGATTTGGGTTATTTTTACCAAAGATATGTAGCAGTATACATTTTGGCCAAAATCTATGAAGAAAAATTACTAATTTGCTAAATTTTATAACAGGAACAAAGATTTTTTTTTTTTAAATGGTCTTTTTTTATTTATAGCGCAAAGAATAAAAAACACAGAGGTGTTTAACCACTTCAGCCCTGGAAGGATTTACCCATATTTGAACAGGCCATTTTTTTGCAATATGGCACTGCGTTGCTTTAACTGACAATTGTGTGGTCATGCGAAATTGTATAATATGTCCTTTTTTCCCCCAGAAATAGAGCTTTCTTTTTGATCACCTTGGCGGTTTTTATTTTTGTACTTTAAACAAAAAAAGCGACAATTTTAAAAATATATATATATTTTTTACTTTTTGCTATAATAAATATCCCACCCAAAAAAAAATATTATTTGGTTTGCACAAAAGCTATAGCGTCTACAAAATAGGTGAAATATTTATGGTATTTTTATTATTATTATAATATTTTACTAGTAATTAGCAGGATTGCGACATTGCAGCGGACAGTTAGGACACTTTTGACACTTTTTTGGGACCAGTGACACTTCCAGAGATCAGTGATATAAATAGCCAATGATTATTGTATAAATGTCACTGGCAGAGAAGGGGTTAACACTAGGGGTGATCAAGGGATTAAAGTGGATGTAAACCCAAAACATTTTTTTTCTTTTTTTGATGTCACAGTGTAGAGTATAAGATTTCTTATCATCTGTGCCCAGTCTTGCCACACAGAGTTAATCCAGCGCTGAGTAATCCTCTTTTAAAGTCCAGTGCAAATTAACCGGACTTCAGATAAAAACCTGCCAAATTAGGTTAAATCCGTTTCTCTGTTTTTGCTTTCAGTAACAGGTTATTTACAAATATAGCGTGGACATGTTTATCATAACAAGAGGTGATCCAAAGTTCATAGTATATTACTAGGATGTGTTATGATGTTATATCACCTCATGTTATGATAAACAAAACATAACATATGATAAACATGTCCTAGCTATATTTGTAAATAACCTCTCACTCAAAGCAAGAAGAGAGATTCCGGACTTTTTGATTTAGGCAGGGTTTTATCTGGAAGGCTGTTAGTTTTCACTGAACATAAAAGAGGATTACTCAGCGCTGGATTAACTCTGTGTGGCAAGACTGGGCACAAATAATAGGAAATATTATACTCTACATTGTGACATCATTTATTTTTTATTTTTTTGGGGTTTACATCCACTTTAAGTGTTCCCTAGGGGATGTGTTTGTTAATGTAGGGGGGAGTGTACTGACAGGGAATAGAGAGATCGCTGTTCCTGATCATTAGGAACAGCAGATCTCCCTCTACTTCCCTGACAGAACAAGAATCTGTTTACATTGACAAATCCCCGTACTGGCTCTCTAAGGAGCGATCGTGAGTCACAGGCGGAAATTGCGGCCGCCGGCCACGTGCATCGGCTATGGTTTCATGGCACATGTGATACATGAATGCGTGTGTACAGCGCACACTTTTCATAGTTTTCCTAAAATAATATTTGTATGGACTCATGCTTTCATAAATGCAAATTTTAAACAGAAACAAAGAAAAAAACAATCATATTTTTACAGAATTTTCAGTGTTTTTTCTTTTATAGTGCAAAAGATAAAAAACCCACTGGTGATTAAATACCACCAAAAGAAATCTCTATTTGTGGCAAAAAAGGACAAAAACGTCATATGGGTACAGTGTTGCATTAAAGAGTAATTGTAATTCAAATTGTGAGAGCACCGAAAGCTGAAAATTGGTTTGGTTAGGAAAGGGGTTTAAGTGCTCAGTGGGCAAGTGGTTAAAGGCAGGCGTCCTAATACTTGGTAATATAGTGTATATATAATATATATATATATATTTTTAAGAGAACTGACTGCATGTGATGGCAAATAGATAAGGAATAAACGTTATATAGTCAATGTATTATAGTAATTGTATGTTGGTTCCCACCTGCAAAATAAAATGTAGTTTGTGCAGTTCAAGGTGCTAGGAATCGCAGCTAAGAAGACAACTTAATGGTTAGTCGAGTTGAGTCCTGCTGTCTGTGTCAATGGATGTAGCAGCAGGACTTAGAAGCGTGCCCACACGAGTGCCCCCAGGGAAAGCGGCTCTCCATTGGTCACTCGAGAAGAGGAGGAGCCAGGAGCGGCGGTAGGGGACCCCAAAAGAGGAGGATCGGGGCCCCCTTTGTGCAAAACCCTTACACAGAGGAGGTAAGTATGACATGCTTGTTATTTGAAGAAATAAAAAAAAAACTTTACAACCCCTTTAAGTACTCTATGGGCCAGATTCAGGTAGATGAGAGCATCTTTGCTCTGGAGTAACGCTTCTCATTTACGTTACTCTGCCCGAATTTTAGGAGCAAGTGCTGTCATTCATGAAGCACTTGCTCCTAAAGTTGCAGCAGCGCATCGCAAATGAGCCGGCGGAATTCAAATTGGGCGGGTACGGGGCGTGTATTATTTAAACTATGCGCGATCCCGCGGCGAACGTACTGCACATGCGTCGAGTGTCAATGCATCCCAGTGCGCATGCTCCAAATTCTGTGGGTGATCGTCAATGACGTCACATCCCCATTCATGAACGTTTTACGCAAGCGATGCGATTATTTTTTTTCTGACGCGATGACGACGCCTATACTTAACATAGGATAATTCACTAGGGGGCTGCTTTAACTTTACGTTGCGTATCGCTTCCGGAAACGTCGTAAAGTCAATGTGTCGCGCCCGAAAAAGATTGTGAATTTCCGACTCCCGCTGATTAACATATTTTTTCAGCGTTAATCAGCGGGAACGCCCCCGACGCCATTTTTAAGTTGAAGTAACGATGCGATGGCGTAATTCAATTGCGCCGATCGCATCGGAACTCCAACCCGGCGTTTCTTGTTTTCTGGTTACAGAAAACAAAAACGCCGGCTTAAAGTGACAGTTAGGCTGGCGGATCAATGGATACTCCAGCTTAACTCTACCTGAATCTGGCCCTATGTATTTGATTGGATATTTTATCTGATTATAAGGCCATTACAACCTGGACTGCTAGTTGTAACGGTCACCACCGTTTACGATATCCATTCCATCGCCCCAACCACGACAGCTTAGCCGACACTCTGACAATCCCTGTAGACACGATCCATTCCCCAGAATTAAGACGAGAAAAGCTCTGTTCTCTCTGAGTCAAATGTATGAATGCTTTAATGGTACACTCTCAGGTTTTTATACAGTTCAAGCATGAAAGGAACAAAGAAACTCTCCACCCCCCTCATCACACAGTGGGGCTTCAATCACATTCTTTTAGATAATGACATTCAGGTGAGGTAATTATTAGTTATCCCCCAGACATCCCGTCTCCGCAATACATGACTTATCAGTAATGTCCCATCTCATGTAATTTAGGATATAATTTCTCATAATTTACCCTATTGGACATAAGTAGACCCTAGACATAAGAGTCCTTGGTAACGCCGGCACAGGAGCACCCCGCATCCCTCAAAAGTCTCTGGGTGTCATGGGCCATTCTGTTACATCTCTCCCCTTTCGGTGGGAGACTGACACAGGAGGGAACCCCAAATCGGTTGACTCCGAAGTTAGTCAGTAGTTCCAGTCCTCCAATGTTGGTATCCATACCGTACCCCAAATAAATTGCTCTAAACAGAGCATTACTCACCCCGCCAACCTCTGACTTTCTGTCAGGAAGGCTAATGGATCAGTACTGTGTGACTGCACAGAGGAGACCAACGAAATGAGTAGTGAAAATAAAAGGTGTTTATTTACCAAACAGGTGGGGACAAACAGTGCAAAACAGCAAACAGTATATCTAATCAAAAGGGAATACTGTATACATAAATCAAGCCAGGCCGAGGTCATACACGTGGGATGTCAGCAGATGGGTGAGGATGGGACAGGACAGAGCAGGGATCAGATGGATGGACTGATCTCAGGGGAGACAGGAACCAGGAAACAGGGCAGACCAGTCCAGGCGGGATCAGAGATCAGAATCACAGAACAGGATCAAGGCACAGAATCAGAATCCAGAAGACAGGGTCAGGGTACAGGCTCAGGTCCGGAAGGTATGACAATACCAGGGCGAGCTCTGCTTGAGCTCGCCGAGTATAATAGAGCTGTTGATTAAGTTCAGGTTAAAGCTGAGCGCAGAAAGGACTGTGTTCTCCATATTAGCAAGAACCCCCCGCTGGTGGAGGCCAGTACTGCAGCCCAAATAACAGGCAGAATTACCAGCAGGGGGGACAATTCCTGACACTCTCTGAGAACATGCCTGCCACTGGGGAGAGGCCTGGACTGGCCCTTCTCCCTGGAGTCCTTTCAGCCACTGGAGAGAAGAAAGAGTGACTGGACTCAGTCCATCATGCTGTTGGGGATCTGGGCCAACTGCCCCCAATCCCTGGGGTATACCAGTGGAGACTGAAGTCCCATCCACTGGTGGTAGGTGAAAATCCCCCGATGCTTGCTGTTAAGACCTGCAGTGGTTAGGGTACTGCGGCCTTCTTTCCGTCTCCCAAGATGATTCTTCCGAATGGTTAGAGTGTTCCCCATCCCCAAGCATGAGCCAAGACTTCATGAAGGGTGTCCAGATATAGAATGACTTTATTAAGTGCAGGTTGCCTATATTTATACAGCAAAAGGGATACTTGATGTAATCAGATATACAATCACCTCCTCCTCCCCTAACATCATACAATGGTGTACTAACGAGCCCCCCTTCAATAGACCTATTTTAGGAGACAGACGTCTGTCTCCGATAGAATCCACATGAGTTAATTACTGGTCATGTGTCCAGACAAGGTGATTCAGAGGAAAGAACTTCTCACCTGCTAAACAATAGAACTTCACACAATGACCACTTCTTGAGAGACAGACTAAAGATCATTTACATGACACCTTGAGATATTGAGATCAGTTTAAGGAATAAACCAATTATCTCCTCTTCCACACAAGGTATACCTGCCACTACATAGCCCCTGATAGCCCCGATCTAGGGGACCAACATATCCAAATTTCACCCAGATCGGTCCCGGGGTTCTTAAAAGACAAACAGTCTATGGGAAAATCCAGAATAAAGTCTATTTTCTTCACACTTGCAAAGCAAAGCTGACATCCTCCTGTCGCACCATTTTCTGGGGTTGTCTCAGTGAAGACTGAAGTCCTATCCACTACCCCAGGAACTCCCCCTTCCGTTAGTTGAGAGCAGAGGCTTGTGGCACTCTGCTCTGTTGCCAGCTCTTCCGCTGGGTTGCTGTGAGGGGAGACCACAGTCCCATCCCCTGATGTCAGCTCAAGCTGCAGCGGTGTGCAGCGGTCAGCAGCATCCTGCCTCGCTGCCAGTGATTCAGCTGGGAGTAAAAGCTTTACAACCTCAGCTTGTTGCTGGAGAGAGGGGCCAACTGCCCCGGCTCCCTGGAACTGCACATCATCCGCTTCGGCTTTAGGGATGGCAATCTTCAGATTTTCCACTGCCGATTCATCAGCCAGGATTTCACAGTTGTCATCTAAAATTTCCTCATAGTCCCAGGCAACGGGTGCCCCACCCTGATGCTGAGCAGAGTCTAGCAGCTGTCTGTAGGCGATCTCGAACTCTCATTCCTGAATGGCCCGAAATTCCAAATCTTCCTGTAACCAGTGCCTTTCCGAGACATTCAACTTTTCCTCTCTGTGCTCCATTATTTCCTCCAAGCGCCATTCCCGATCATCCCCGAAGTCTGGATCACTGGACATCCTCCAATACAACAATCCCAGGCCATCATAGTCATAGCCTTCCGTGGGGCTGTCATCCGCTGACCACGGGCACTCTTGGGCTACATACCACCGGAGGGCTCTGTAGCTTTCGTCCAACCGCATCTCTGCCTGAATCAGCCTGCTTAACTCGGCTGTCCACTGCTGCTTCGGTTGTTCCCCCAACAACGGCATTCATACGTCATACTGTGGCCAGTACCTTACATGGATGGAGGGCAGGACCTCTTCTTGGTGTTGCTGCTCAAGAGCTAGCGCTTCCTTCCAGAATTTGCAACGAATCACATCCGACCATCCCAGCAGGGCCTCCTCTGATACTGGTCCTCTGTGCTGTATCGGCATCTCTTGCAACCTCCTTTTGAATTCCTCTTCAATGGAGACTGGTATCTGTACCTCTCTTCTCTTTTTAGTTGGTGCTGCTGTGACTTCAGCTGCTGCAGCACCTCTTTGATGTAGCCAAGTGGCATCCACAGCTGCTATAACCAGGTCTACGATCTCCGGTGGAGGATTAGGACCATATTGTGCCAGTCCACGTTTAACAGCCCGATCAAAACTTTCTTCCTCGGGTGTCCTGTCTGTTATGCTGGACCCTTTCAGCTCTATCCATTCTTACAGTTGCTGGCATGTCTGCCCCGGCTCTCCAGTAAGTCCAGGGGTCCTCAAACTATGGCCCTCCAGTTGTTCAGGAACTACATTTCCCATCATGCTCAGTTATGTCTGTGAATGTCAGAGTTTCACAATGCCTCATGGGATTTGTAGTTCCGCAACAGCTGGAGGGCCGTAGTTTGAGGATGCCTGAGTAAGTCCATGAGGGAAGAGAGCTTCAGCCGTTCATACAGCATCTCCATTGTCCTGTGTCCTTGTAGATGTTCCTCTGGCGATGGAATCATCCCACTGCTGCCACCACTTGTAACGGTCACCACCGTTTACGATATCCATTCCATCGCCCCAACCACGACAGCTTAGCCGACACTCTGACAATCCCTGTAGACATGATCCATTCCCCAGATTTAAGATGAGACAAGCTCTGTTCTCTCTGAGTCAAATGTATGACTGCTTTAATGGTACACTCTCAGGTTTTTATACAGTTCAAGCATGAAAGGAACAAAGAAACTCTCCACCCCCCTCATCACCCAGTGGGGCTTTAATCACATTATTTTGGATAATGACATTCAGGGGAGGTAATTATTAGTCATGCCCCAGACGTCCCGTCTCCGCAATACATGACTTATCAGTAATGTCCCATCTCATGTAATTTAGGATATAATTTCTCAGTCACCTTATGGCCCTATTGGACATAAGGTGACCTAGACATAAGAGTCCTTGGTGACGCGGGCACAGAAGCACCCCGTATCCCTCAAAAGTCTCTGGGTGTCACGGGCTATTCTGTTACACTAGTTATTTTGAAATGTAATATTTTCCTTTCCCTTGAGGTTTCTATTAATTTAGTAAATATACTATATAATGCATTACGTATTTATAAAAAATCTAGCAAGATGGCAGGAAATTGTTTCTGGATTGTGTTCCAAAATCTCAAGCTGTATGGTGTGTTTTATACCGTATGTATTATATTGCACATAAAGTTATAGAGAATACATTTTCATCTGACTGTTTCATGTTTAAATATAACTGTTGTAACTACTTTACTCCAACACCACTCGGTATAAATTAACACTGTACGTTTTATGATGAGTGTATAAAATGTTATTCTTCACAGGCATGCAAATGTAACCAGACTCTGATTTTTACTCATTTTTAAGTTTTTGAATTGTGTCACAGTAATCCATTCTTTGAAAAGGTAAAGTCACTAAGTAATCTGTAAATCTACATTGCAGTTTAAATATGTAGCTAATTACTATACAGTAGCCATAGGGACCTCTGCAAAACAAATAAAGCACTTTAGTCAAAAAAATGTTTTATTTTTCTTTATCGTACATCACGGGACACAGAGCACCATAGTAATTACTATGTGGGTTATACGCCACCTATAGGTGAATGGACACTGGTACACTCAAAAGACAGTAAGTGCCCCTCCCTATATAACCCCTCCCATACAGGGAGTACCTCAGTTTTTTCACCAGTGTCTAAGGTGTTAATGAAGTGCTAAGAAGAGCTCCACAGGTGATACTGGATAGGAATCAGGAAGGGCTATGCAATCGGATCCATTCAAAGAGCCAAAAACCAAAAAGGGTAAACCGATGGTACCCGAGCCTCGAAACAGAAGAACAAGGTTTTTGCCTGTAATGCTTCTTTATGAGAGCTGGACTCTGGGACCCAGCTCCTTGGTCACATTTCCATACCACAGGTTTGCTCTGGCAGGGTGCTGTACAGGTCCAAGGGAGTGGACCTTTTATACAAAGGGGACCCGGACCTTGGAGGTCTGTCATGACAAAGCTTGCCATAATGAGTGAAGATTGGACTCCTATTATCTACAGAGTCCTGCAGCGAGGAATGGCAAGTCTGCATTTGTTTGTAGCTTCTCTTTTAAAAAAAAGAGAGAAATCTAACTGTTTTCCTGGTGGGCACTGGGAGCTGTGTGCTGTTCAATCATGCTATGTGCTCTTGCTCATGTGGGCTGCTGTTTCTTCCTCAGCCACTAGAGGGCGCACGTTCGCTCAAGTCTAGACTATTTTTTTATTTAGGCAGGAAGCGGAGGGGCAGCCATTCAATGTGGGGACAAGTTCAGATCAAGGATGCTTGATAGGCCTTGGAGACAGAATGGCGGCCCGTGAGTGTGTGAGTACTTGCTTGGGGGAACTGGGTGCAGACAAGTCATGATTACATGCTGCATATTTCCTGCCTATCTGAGTGGCCTGCACATCTGTAAGTAGATATACCCCTATATGATTAGCAGTTCACTTTAAAAGTGTTATCTGCTTGTAGGCAGGAACAGCATAACATACGTGCTTGGAAATGTATTGCTTAATTGCATGTTTTACAGCACATGTTTAAAAAAACATGAGCATGGGTGCATTTTAGGGAGTTCTATCTCCAATATAGCGCATATGTGCTTGGTATCCTGCAGGTCTGAGTATGAGACCAACTGCAGTTGAGCAGGTGCTTGCGTACAAACTAGCTAAAATGCACGACTGCTGGAACGCACAGTTGCTGGATCACGCACTTGCCAAAACGCACAGTTGCCAAAACGCACAGATGCTAAAAACGCACAGTTGCTGGAGCACACGATTGCTGAAGTTAACTGTTTTTACTAGTTCACATGTTTGCATACAAATACATGATCATGGGTGTACAAAATGCATGTTTGGACATGTTTGTGTAAAAACAAAAAATGTTTATTGTTGATCACATAAAAAGTGACAGGATCACTTATGGATACATGGTCACATAAAGATGCATGTTTATGTTTGTATAGATATGCATGGTTTTTACACATAAAGATGGTTAGTTGCAGAAAGATGCTTGATCGCACAAGGATGCTTGATCGCATAAGATGCTTGATCGCACACAGGTGCTTGATCGTACAGAGAGGCTCGATTACACAAGGGTGCTTGATCTCACAGAGAGGCTTCATCGCATTAAGATGCATGATCGCCTAAAGATGCATGGTTGCATAATGAAGCATGTTAACTAGGGTTGTCCCGATACCACTTTTTTTAGGACCGAGTACAAGTACCGATACTTTTTTAAGTACTCACCGATACTTTTTTTTAAATGTGTCCCCAAATGCAGCCACGTCCCCCATGAATGCAGCCATGTCGCCCCACAAATGCAGCCATGTTTCCCACAGATGCAGCCATGTCCCCCATATATGCAGTCATGTCCCCCACATATGCAGCCATGTCCCCCACATATGCAGCCATGTCCCCCACATATGCAGCCATGTCCCCCACATATGCAGCCATGTCCCCCACAGATGCAGCCATGTCCCCCATATATGCAGCCATGTCCCCCACATATGCAGCCATGTACCCACATATGCAGCCATGTCCCGCACATATGCAGCCATGTTCCCCCACATATGCAGCCATGTCTCCGCCGCCGCTGCTGCCGCCACCTTAATCAGCGTGCAGGGAACATTACAGCTTTCATTTGAATAGACACTCCCCCTTGCTCGGGCACTTTGATAGACAGATCACCCGTCCAATCCCGAGCAAGGGGGAGTGTCTATACGCGGCGCGGCGGGGAACACACAGCTAATCAAATGAAAGCTGTAATGTTCCCCGCACGCTGATTAACTTGGCAATGTTTCCCACAGATGCAGCCATGTCCCCCATATATGCAGTCATGTCCCCCACATGTGCAGCCATGTCCCCCACATATGCAGCCATGTCCCCCACATATGCAGCCATGTCCCCCACAGATGCAGCCATGTCCCCCATATATGCAGCCATGTCCCCCACTTATGCAGCCATGTACCCACATATGCAGCCATGTCCCCCACATATGCAGCCATGTCCCGCACATATGCAGCCATGTTCCCCCACATATGCAGCCATGTCTCCGCCGCCGCTGCTGCCGCCACCTTAATCAGCGTGCAGGGAACATTACAGCTTTCATTTGAATAGACACTCCCCCTTGCTCGGGCACTTTGATAGACAGATCACCCGTCCAATCCCGAGCAAGGGGGAGTGTCTATACGCGGCGCGGCGGGGAACACACAGCTAATCAAATGAAAGCTGTAATGTTCCCCGCACGCTGATTAACTTGGCAATGTTTCCCACAGATGCAGCCATGTCCCCCATATATGCAGTCATGTCCCCCACATGTGCAGCCATGTCCCCCACATATGCAGCCATGTCCCCCACATATGCAGCCATGTCCCCCACAGATGCAGCCATGTCCCCCATATATGCAGCCATGTCCCCCACTTATGCAGCCATGTACCCACATATGCAGCCATGTCCCCCACATATGCAGCCATGTCCCGCACATATGCAGCCATGTTCCCCCACATATGCAGCCATGTCTCCGCCGCCGCTGCTGCCGCCACCTTAATCAGCGTGCAGGGAACATTACAGCTTTCATTTGAATAGACACTCCCCCTTGCTCGGGCACTTTGATAGACAGATCACCCGTCCAATCCCGAGCAAGGGGGAGTGTCTATACGCGGCGCGGCGGGGAACACACAGCTAATCAAATGAAAGCTGTAATGTTCCCCGCACGCTGATTAACTTGGCGTTGGCGGAGGCGTTGACTTATGCGACGGCGATGCGGCGGCGGCGGCAGATACGGCGGCGGGCGGGGGGGGGGGTAGTATCGGATCTGGCATCGGGGGCATTTGTGGGTGTACAAGTACTCCGGCGAATGCTCAGTATCAGTCCCGATACCGATACTGGTATCGGTATCGGGACAACCCTAATGTTAACCGCTTCAGCCCTGGACCATTATTAAACTTAAAGACCAGATGGGTTTTTACAATTTGGCACTGCGCTGCTTTAACTGGTAACTGCGCGGTCATGCAATGTTGTACCCAAAACGAAATTTCCATAACTTTTTTCCCACAAATAGAGCTTTTTTTGATGGTATTTGATTGTCTCTGCGATTTTTATTTTTTGTGATATAAATGGAAAAAGACCAAACATTAAAAAAAAAATTATATATTTTCTATTTTTGTTATAAGAAAAATCGAATAAACTAAATTTTAGTCATACATTTAGGCCAAAATGTATTCAGCCACATGTCTTTAGTAAAAATAGTGTCAATAAGCGTATATTTATTGGTTTTCGCAAAAGTTATAGCCAGTGCCGGCCCAAGACATTGTGCTGCCTGGGACCAAAAATTAAATGCTGCCCGGGACCAAAAATTAAATGCTGCCCCCCCCCCAAAAAAAAAAAACACGCCCACCAAAAGGCCCCCACGCTTTTGTTGTTTATAGCGCAAAAAAAAACCCAAAAAAAACGCATAGGTGATAAAATATCACCAAAAGAAAGCTCTACGTGTGGGAAAAAGGACATTAATTGTATTTGGGTACAGGTTCACATGACTGCGCAATTGTCAGTTTAAGCTACACAGTGCTGTATGTGATGTGTGTTTAACTTACAATTTTGCTTCGGATTCTGCCACACGTTGCAGATTGTCACTTGCTGTGTCCCTGAGTGAAGGCAGGCAGCAGAGAGATGAGGTCATCGATATTCTGCCTGCGGCTGCACAGTGAGGGCGGAACTGCAGGGCGGGTAGTGAGAGATGACATAATCTCTCTGCTCCCCCGCACCGCTCCCCCCCAGTGGCGTAGCGTTGGTTGTCAGCGTCTTGGGTAAGGCAAGTAATTTGCGCCCCCCCAACATGTGGGATTTTTGCACTCCCCGAGTCCTGTCCCTTTCCTTCCTACAATAGTACTGACCAGCCTTATTCCTACACTCCGACCACTACACTAACCTACCCGACCACTACACTAACCTACCTGACCACTACATTGACCCTTCACAATTCCTATATGGACCACTGCAATGACCTGAGTTATACACTGTCCACTACACACTGACCAGACCACTGCACTACACACTGACCAGACCACTACACACTAACCAGACCACTACACTACACACTAACCAGACCACTACACACTGACCGCTAAACTACACACTGACCTGACCTGACCACTACGGACTGACCACTACACTACACTACACTACACACTGACATGACCTGATCACTACATAATGACATGACCTGACCTGACCAGACCACTACAGACTGACCACTACAATACACACTGACATGACCTGACCAGACCACTACAGACTGACATGACCTGACCAGACCACTACAGACTGACCACTACACTACACACTGACATGACCTGACCAGACCACTACAGACTGACCACTACAATACACACTGACATGACCTGACCAGACCGCTACAGACTGACCACTACAATACACACTGACATGACCTGACCAGACCGCTACAGACTGACCACTACAATACACACTGACATGACCTGACCAGACCACTACAGACTGACCACTACAATACACACTGACATGACCTGACCAGACCACTACAGACTGACCACTACAATACACACTGACATGACCTGACCAGACCGCTACAGACTGACCACTACAATACACACTGACATGACATGACCTGACCAGACCGCTACAGACTGACCACTACAATACACACTGACATGACCTGACCAGACCACTACAGACTGACCACTACACTACACACTGACATCACCTGACCACTACACCTGGCTTACACTCCCCCGGGCCAACAATACGTCTCCCGAGGGAGTCTCTCACCTGCTGTTTTTCTTCCATCTGCACTCTGCCACAGTTACACTGCCTGCCACGATGGGACAATGATCTGCCATCCAATCCGGAAGAGAAGACAGCCGCGCTGCCGCGGCTCACAGCTAAGTTGAGGCAAGCTCCGCTCATCAGCAATCAGGGATAGGCCAGCCCCGCCGCCCCACGTGACCCAATTTAGCCAATCACAGAGCACCAGGGGGAGTGTTAGCCTGAAATGAAATATTGCGCGGGGACACAGATCAAAGTTAGGAGGACTGAGCCGGGGGTGACTTATTGGTACGGGATGTCGCACCCCAAATGTTGCGCCTGGTGCCACGATGACCGCCTCCCACCCCCCCTGCTGCGAGTGTTGTGCACGCCCTCACCACTGACAACAGCAGCGGTGCCGGGCTCCTAACTCACTGACTGCGGGTGGAACGAGCTGGCTGGTGGGTGTCAGTTTGCCGCCCCCCTAAAAGTGCCGCTTGGTACCCATGGTACCACCCGGTCCCATCATAGGGCCGGCCCTGGTTATAGCGTCTACAAACTTTTCTGGAATTTATGACTGCCTATCTAATTTCTTGGGGTACACTATACCAAGAAGGACCAATATTAGAATCAGTCCATCATATATACAGTGCATACAGACCATAAAAGATCATATATCATAATATGTCTGTTGAAATCAAATGTAACACACTTAAAAAGACTAACAACATGAATATCGAAAAAAACAGACAAAAATTTGGTCTCATCTGTTTTTTTCAATATTCATATTGTTAGTCTTTTTAAGTGTTTTACATTTGATTTCAGCAGACACATAATGATATATGATATGTTATGGTCAGGGGCCCCTCATATATACAGGTATGCACTGTATATATCAGGGGCCCCTGATGACACACGTTGGTGGAGAAACGTCGGACTAGTGGAGGAAGGATAAGGCCGCGTACACACGAGGAGATATATCCGATGAAAATGGTCCGACGGACCGTTTTCATCAGACATATCTCCTGGAGATTTTGGTCTGATGTGTGTACACACGATCAAACCAAAATCCCCGCGGACAGACAGCGCAGTGATGTGGCGGTGACGTAGACGCCGCCACATCACCGAACCAGGAAGTAAAATACTTCCACACATGCGTCAAATCCATTCGACGCATGCGGGAGATTTCGGTCCGCTGGTTAGGCGTACTCAGGGGAGGACTGGCAGCCTTAGGCCTGGGGGGCAAGTCCAATCAAGTGGCCCTTTGAACCACCGAATAAGATCACCATCCCCAGTGCCCATCAGCGCAGCCTCGCCAGTGCCCATCAGCGCAGCCTCACCAGTGCGAGGACGGACACAGCCTTCTCAAGTCTTAACAAGTGGGTTATGCTCCTGTTAACAGGAAAAGGACTAGGCAGAAACATGTTAGATAATAAAATACATGTTACTTTAACAGAGTTGAACAGCCCCACCCAGGGGTCGGTCCCTCCAGGTATATCCCTCCTTCCTGTAGCATGCAGCCTCAGTTTTTTCTGCCTAGCAAAGGAGAAGGACGTATGGCTCCCTTTGGGCCCAGCGCCCTGAGGAGATTTTTTGTTTTATTTTCTTTGTTATTTTCTTTATTTGAGAATCTTCTATCAACTGCTGGCTGAGTGACAGGCTGGATATATAGATCCTTGTAGTCTCCTCAGTCCGGCCAGCGAGTGTGAGCACACCATTGCTAAGGGCTGAATCTGCCACGACATACCCCATGACTCCTGGGGTGGCCAGTGAGCTTTTTTGCTCCAGGATCCACACATGAATGGGCTGTGGTGCTGTCTCACTCACAGTGGACCAGGCTGACAGCTACTCCAATGCTGTTTGTATGCCTGTGAGGAATGCGCCAGTGGGTCCTCGCTTGGACAGGTAAGTAGTACAGTCCTTCCTGCCTCGGTGGGTTGGTTTGGCTGGGCATTCCTTTGGTCGGGGGTCCTTCTTTCCTCCCTTCTGTGTTCTCTGTCATATTTCCCTCTGCTGCTCTACTGCTACTACCGGAGTGGACCTGTGGGGGGGCTCCTTTTCCCACCAGGGGACTGTGGGTTGTCTGGGCCCATATTTTTCTGTGGGGGTGTGCTAGCCTCATGGAGACCCTATTGGGCCTTCTCATCCACATTGTGGCGTTTGGCTGCCATTTTGGCGGCACCAGCGCCATTTTCTTTTCGTCTGCTGTTTGCATTGGAATTTCCCATTGGTGGGCTTTTGTTGTGGTTGCAATATGGCGCAGCTTGCTATTGCAGTTGGCCATTTTACTGTGGCCATGCCCTGTTATCTCTGTGGCATCCGGCAGCCATTTTGTGAGTGATTTTGGCCTCTAGTGGGTGGTATCTTCGGGGTACAAGATAGAGTTTCTTTCCTATCCACCGAACAGATTCTTTCCCTCAAATCTCTCTCTCCTTCCAGCTTGTCGGTCAGCCCTACTGGGGGCAGTGCAGGACTTGCTGAGTTGAAGGGTAATTTTACCCGTCCCGCAGGACGAGAGGTTTCATGGGATTTTATTTGAATCTGTTTGTGGTCCCGAAGAAGGACGGGGTCCATTTAATTTTGGACCTCAAATCTCTAAATGCCTTTGTGAGAGTGAGGAAGTTCTGCATGGAATCCATTCACTCGGTGGTGGCTGCGCTCCATCTGGGGGACTTTCTGGCGTCCTTGGACATCAAGGACGCTTACTTGCATCTCCCAATTTGCACAAGTCACCAGAGCTTTCTGCACTTTACGATAGGGAGGACCATTGTCAGCTTGTGGCCCTTCCTTTTGGACTACAGTCAGCACCAAGAGTTTTCACCAAGTTGCTCGCACCGATCCTAGCTTTGCTGAGACAGCGACGCATTGTCATCGTGGGCTACTTAGACGATCTTCTTCTGAGAGCAGCTTCTGGCTCAGAATTAAACGTGGGTGTGTCTATAGCCAGCCAGACCCCCCTAGAATTCCAGTGGGTGTTAAACATTCAAAAGTCGGTTCTGGTACCGACTCAGCATTTGGAGTACCTGGGGTTGATTCTGAACTCCTTGGAGGCGAGAGTCTTTCTTCCCCTGAAAAAATTGCAGACTCTTCAGTCTGCGGTGAAACTGTTGGCATCCCGCAAATAGTCGTCTCTCCGTTTTTGCATGCGAGTCCTGGGTCTGATGGTAGCCTCCTTTGAGGCAGTACCGTATGCCAGGTTCCACACTCGAGTGTTACAAAGGGATATCCTGTCCAAATGGAATAAATCTCCATTGTCTCTGGATCGTCGGATTCAGGTAAGCCACCTAGTCAGAGTCTCTCTGACTTGGTGGCTGAGATCCCCCACTCTTTGGTCCGGGAAGTCGTTTCTTCCCTTCCAGTGGTCGGTCATTACGACGGACGCCAGCCTCATGGGTTGAGGGATGTCTGGGGGGTCCATTCGGCCCAGGGTCACTGGACTCTAGAAGAATCCTGTCTGCCAATCAATGTCCTGGAACTTCGGCGATCAGGCTATGAGTCTCCTCGTGGTCGATAAGGTTGCAAGGTCGCCCAATCAGGTTTCAGTCGGACAACACCACAGCGGTGGCTTATGTCAACCATCAGTGGGGAACACGGAGCTCGGCTCCTGTGTCCGAGGTCACTCACATCCTAAGATGGGCGGAAAGGAGCATGCCGGCCCTGTCAGCCGTCTACATTCCAGGTGTAGAAAACTGTCAGGTAGACTACCTGAGTCGCCAGATGCTGGACCAGGGGGATTGCATCCGGAGGTGTTTCAACTTCTTTGCAGGAGGTGGGGCACACTGGACGTGGATCTCCTGGCCTCTCGCTTCAACCACAAGGTGTCGAGGTTCTTTGCCAGGTCCAGAGATTCCTGGGCAGATGCGTCAGAAGTGTTGGAGGCTCATGGGGTCAGTATCGGACAATTTATGCCTTTCCCCCATTGAAGTTGCTACCTGGAGGCCAAAGGGATCCCAATGATTCTAATCACTCCGGATTGGTCCATGCATCCCTGGTATGCCGATCTCGCATTGGCATCTGCCAATGCGGTAGGACCTTCTGTCTCAAGGTCCCATACTTCATCCTACTTTACAGTCGCTGGCTTTAATGGCATGGCTATTGAAAGCCAGGTTTTAAGGGATCGGGGTCTTTCCAACTCTGTCATCTCAACCATGTACAGAAATCTTCTTCCAGGAAGATCTACCATCGCACCTGGAAGGCCTACATCTCTTTGTGCCAAGAGATGGGGTGTTATCCACGGACGTATTCGGTTTCCAAAGGTCCTGCTGTTTTTTCAGCGTGGAGTGGATCAGAAACTTGCCTTAAGCACCATTAAGGGACAGATTTCAGCCTTGGCTGTGTTCTTTCAGTGGCCTTTGGTGGCCTATTCTCTGGTGGGTACCTTTGTGCAGGGGGTTCATCATATACTTTTCGGTTCTTCAGGAACCTCCCTTTGAAAACCTTTAGAGAGATTCCTTTCTTGACGCTATCTCAGAGGGTGGCCTTTTTGGTGGCCATTACTGTCAGAAGGGTTTCTAAGTTGGCGGCCTTGTCTTGCAAGTCGCCATACTTGATCCTCCATAAGGATAATGCGGTGTTGCGCCACAACCTTATTTTCTACCGAAGGTGGTTTTGGCCTTTCACCTGAATGAGGACATTGTACTTCCATCCTTATGTCCTCGGCCGGCGCATCCTAAGGAGGTTGCGCTTCATACTTTGGACGTGGTACGCGCTTTGTGGGTGTACCTGTCTGCTACGGCTCTGTTTCGGAGATCTGACTCACTTTTTGTGTCAGTGTCTGGTCCACAAAAGGGCCTGACAGTCTCGTCAGCCACTATTTTTCAGTGGATCAGGCAGGCCATCATACAGGCCTATGCTCTTAAGGGGCTGGCGACCCCCCTTTCCGGTCATGGCACATTCGACCAGGGCAATTGGTCCTTCCTGGGCTTCTCACAGGTGTGTAAGGCGGCAACTTGGTTCACATTTTTTCCAAGTTTTCAAGGTTGATGTGAGTGCATCTTCTGATGCTTCTTTTGGCTGCAAGGTTTTGCAGGTGGCTGTTTAAAGTTGCAACTCCTCTATTGAGGAGCTCTGCTTGTTAGGGGTAAAGTTGTTTCTTTTTACTGATACTGTTCCCACCCCTGGTTTTTTTTTTTTTTTTACAGTGCTTGGGGACGTCCCACTTGTCAAGACTTGAGAAGTCTGTTTCCGTCCATGGATGATAAGAGAAAATAGGATTTTTTGTCGTACTCACCGTAAAATCCTTTTCTCTGTCGTCCATGGACCGACACAGCACCCATCCCTCCTTTTTAGGTTTGTACTGCTTGTTTCCAACTGAGGCGGCATGCTGCAGGGAGGAGGGTTAGGTCCAATTTTCAAAACTTTGTGACATAAAGCAAGATCTGCAAAATACGTACCATACCTCTGAGCAAATAGCTTGGGATATCTACTTTCCAAAATGGGGTTTGTGCCATCTGGGCATTCCATGGCCTCCGAAACTGTGACAGGCAGTGAGGAGTGAAATCAAAAATGTACACCCTAAGGCCCCTTTAACATTGGGGCGGGAGCCGTGCTGGCGGTATAGCGCCGCTAAAAATAGCGGCGCTATACCGTCGGATTTGCCGCGAGTTGCGGCCGATAGCGGTGCGGTATTAACCCCTGCTAGCTGCCGTGAAAGTGTTAATATCGCCTGCAATGCGCCTCTATAGAGGCACATTGCGGGCGGTATTGCCGCGGTTTCCCATTGTTTTAAGTCCTCTGGCTTTTTACATTGAGGTTGCTTGACAGGAGTTTTTCAGGCGGTATAGCAGCGCTATTTTTAGCGCTGTGCCGCCTGAAAAACTCCTCAATGTGAAAGGGGCCTTAGAAAGCCTGAAGGCGGTGCTTAGTTTTGGGGTCCCATGCGCGGCAAGGCTTCCAAAAAGTCTCACACATGTGGTATCCCCGTACTCAGTAGAAGCAACAGAATGGGCCAGATTCACGAACACTTGCGCTGGAGTATTTGGATATGCGCCGCGTAACTGTGATGATGCGCCGTCGTTTCTATGTGCCCGTACCCAGCAAACTAGATGCGCCCAATAACGGGTCATTTGCGACCGGCGGAACGTTCCGACGCCAGTGTATCGTCAGCGCTTATTTTCGCTGGGCGCATCAGTCGCGCCCATTGATTTCCCCTGCAAATATGCAAATGAGGGAGATTTCCCAATTCACGATCGGATTAGCACCATACGCTGGCTACATGCGCCGTGCGTATCTGGTCCGTCCGGCGCAAAGTTATTTCTACAAAAGGCTGCTTTATCTTTACTCCAGACGGTCACAGGTCAGCAGGAGAGCAGCTACAGCAGCGTTACCGACGATAGGAGCTAGCTGAGCACCCCCACTTGCAAGGACAACACCTCTGTGTGCCAACATGCCAGGGGCAATTGTGGTCCTAGAACTACTGATGGGTCCCCCGGAACCAAGAAGGCGGCCACGTGAGAGGATATACCGCACTCGTATGAACCTCTTTGGCATGGGGGAGGAGGAGGTGTATCGCCTCTTCAGATTCAGCCCTGATACAATACTTGAACTAACCACAACCCTGCAGGATGACATCACCAGCAAGACATACCGCTCACAAGCAGTGCAGCCACTGGTGAAGGTCCTGGCAACACTTCATTTCCTTGCCAGTGGATCATTCCAGCGTACAAGTGGAGTGGTGGCTGGGATGTCACAGTCCTCCATAAGCAGATGTGTGCACCAGGTTGTCCCTGCAATCCTCAGACGCATGTCCAACCAGTTCATCAGACCCACCACTGAGGAGCTGCGGCAGAAGGCAATGACAGATTTCTACAACATTGCCAGATTCCCACGCACTGTGGGGGCCATTGATTGCACACATGTGGCCCTACAGCCCCCCAGTGCCACAGAGCACATATACCGCAATCGGAAGCATTGGCATTCCATCAACGTACAGGTGATAGCCGATGCCCAACGCCTCATATGGCACGTCCGTGCCAAACACCCCGGGTCCAGCCATGACAGCTACATATACAATCAGAGCCCCATCCCAGCAGAATTTAACCAGAACATGTATGGGGACAGCTGGCTGATTGGTGAGTGACATGGGAGTCAGGCATGACTATCCCCTCCCGTGATGCACAACAGAAATCGCACATGCATGACTAACATTCTCCTGTCTTTTACCTTACAGGTGACTCTGCATATGCACTGGGACCCCATCTAATGACTCCTTTCCGGAACCCCCAAACCAGAGGAGAGAGAAAATACAATGAAGCACACATCAAAACCCGTGCAGTGGTGGAGCAAACATTTGGGCTCTTGAAGTCCCGTTTCCGATGCCTGGATAAGTCCGGGGGGGCCCTATTGTATTCCCCTACCTTTGTGTGTCAGATCATCGCTGCATGTTGCATTCTGCACAACTTTGCTATGAAAAAAGGCCTGCATATTGACATACGTGATGACCTGACCCCCGACCCACACAGTCCCCACCTGCCAGAGGACACCCAGTCTGCTGATGGAAGAGCAGTCAGGAGGGTCCTCGCCGTAGGCATCTTTGGACACTAAACCAAAACATTAATTACACAGACAGTGCACGCGTGTACACCACTGATGTCCCTAGATCACACACACCACATGCACATCGCATTGGATTAGCCCAAGTCCAGCATGTAGGAGTTGGGAGCAGTAACGCCAGCGTCAAGGCCCCAATGATGTCACTGTCCATTCACACACCTTTCACACGTCATTCATTCAGCCGTGGGGTTCACTTCACCACCACGGCCGAGGGTGACACCCCTTACTTTCAGGAGTGCCACCCCCTCACATTCACACACCATTCACACTGTCCCCTGCACTCCTGACCGTGTGCAGTACAAAAAGAAATTAATAATATCATATCCTGATAATTAAAAGAAACAAAATCTCATAACCTGAGAAAAAGAAAAAATGAACTCATGACCTGAGTATGTCAAAATCAAAAATATAAATAAAAAAAAAAAAAAGGCCTCATCGGGGATGCCGGGGGCTTCTTCTGGGGGCCCCTCTCTGGCTCCGCAGCTGCCTGGATGGAGTGGGTGGGGGTGGGGGGGCATCTGGAGGTGGCTGATCCCCAGGTGGGCCACTCCTGGCAGGTGTGGCCTGCGTGCCCTCCAAGGCCCTGGCTATCCGTCCAAGGTAGGAGTTGGTCTGGGCCTGCATCCGGAGCTGACGGGTGACCTGGTAGTGCTGGGCCCGCCGACTCAGCCTCCCCTGGTCCCGGATGGCAGCACTGTTGGCCTGGACGGCTGCAGTAAGGTGCCGGATATCCCCCTGCACCTCCCCCAAAGTGGTGACCACTGCAGCGCAGTTGCAGCTGACATCCTGCACTGCGTTGCTGAGGTTGGCAACGGAGCCCAGGCTGTCAGACACTTTCTCCAAGTGCACCGCTATGGCCCCCATCTGTTCCGTCTGCCTGGCGTGATCCCTCGCCAACTGGTCCTGTATACCATCAGACACCCCCCTGGTCTTCTGGGTCGCCTTCCTGGGGCCAGAAGATGGATGTCCTCGGGTGGAAGGAGTCGCCCTTGAGGGGCTTCCAAGGATGGGGGAGGGGACGACAGACGGCCCAGGAGAAGGGGAGGAGACAGACAACACTAATGAAAAGTCCTGCTCTGCCACAGCAGGATCCTCCACAACCACCTCGGCAGGTGTGGTGTGGCCACTCTCCTCCTCCACAACCTCTTCACCACCCAGTGGCTCAGGCACACGATGGCGTGGGGGGGATGGGGTGGAATGCGCGCTGACAGATGATGGCCCAGCTCCGTCATCTGTGGATGACACAAAGCAGACACATGTTGGTGGTCCCACACACTTGGCACATGTACCCTCCCCCCCCCCAATGCAAAACAACAAATAGGGGATTATAAAACACTTACCTGTCCTTGTGCCTTCCTCCACAGAGTCATAGCCTGCGACCCCCTCCACCTGCTCCCTCTCCAGGCAGCGAGCAACCACCTCCTCCTCTGCGGTTAGGGTGACAGGACATGGGGGACCACCACCTGTGCCCCTCTCATACCTCCTGATGGAGGCCACCTTGTCCCTCACCTTGCGCCGCAGGTCATTAATTTTTTTTTGTATGTCCCCAGCAGTCCGGGTGGAGTAGCCCAGGACATTGACCCTGGCAGCAATCGACTCCAGGATGCCCTGCTTCCTCTCCCGGCTGGTCTTCCGGCTTTTTTTGCCATGGAGAAATTCATTATCCCTCTCCATTGCCGAAATTATCACTGACACCTCCTGGGCATTAAAATTCAGGTTCCTCCTCTCTCTGGGGGTAGCGGGAGCAGCCATCACAGCACAAAAGTATCTTCCCTGGGGTGGGGGGAAGCGGAACTACTTTTGCGCCGGAATGGCGTTTCTGCCAGCGCTTTTAAGCGCCCAGCGGAACGCATTGCGCTGACGTTTCCCAGGAAGTGGTGCCGACGGAAGTTGTGAGCATGCGCACAAGGGGGGCGAGTGGAGCCGCACTCACTGCGCATGCTCCGTGGATGATGCGCTGAACGTAAGCCTCTGCGCTGGGCTCCGCCCATCATTTACATATGATCACACCCACTTCCACTTGCGTCGGGTTACGCCAGCGCATTATCGTTACTCTGGCGCAAGTTTACGCGCAACTGCTATGTGAATAACAGGACTTGCGCTGAAAGGGTCTTCAGAGTAACGTAAATGAGAAGCGTTACTCCAGAGGAAAGATACTCTCATCTACCTGAATCTGGCCCAATGTATTTTGGGGTGTAATTCCACACAAATTGTGTCAAAATATAAAATGTTTCATGGACACGACATGCCTCTCAGCAAATAGCTTGGGGTGTCTACTTTCCAAAATGGGGTAATTTTGGGGATTTTTGAACTGTCCTGGCATTTTATGCACAACATTTAGAAGCTTATGTCACACATCATCCACTTTTCTAACCACTTGAAGACAAAGCCATTTCTGACACTTTTTGTTTACATGAAAACTAAAAAAATCTAAAACACACAATATTGCCAAATGTTTGATGAAATAAAAAAGATAATCTTAGCCCAAGCACTTGGATACCAAATACGACATGCTTTAAAATTGCACTCAAAACGCGCAGTGGTGACAAACTACATACATTTTTAAAAGCTTTTTACAGGTTACCACATTAGATTTACAGAGGAGGTTTTCTGCTAAAACTACTGCCCTCGATCTGACCTTCGCTGTGATACCTCACATGCATGGTGCAATTGCTGTTTACATATGACGCCAGACCGACGCTTTCATTCGCCTTTGCGCAAGAGCAGGGTGGAAGACAGGGGTGTTTTTTTTTCTCTTTCTTTTTAATTATTTATTTTGCTTTTTTGTTTTATTTTTAAACTGTTCTTTCCATTTTATTTTTTTTTACAATTTTAATTGTTATCTCAGGGAATGTAAATATCCCCTATGATAGTAATAGGCAGTGACGGGTACTCTTTTTTAAAAAAAAATTGGGGTCTATTAGAGCCTAGATCTTTACTCTGCCCTCAAAGCATCTGACCACACCAAGATCGGTGTGATAAAATGCTTTCCCAATTTCCCAATGGTGCTGTTTATATCCGGGTAGGGACATTCCCTCCCACTGCTTGTAAAAACAGTCTAGAGGCTAATTAGCCGCTAGGATTGCTTTTCCATGAAAGCCGACCTGGCTAAAAAGAATGATACCAAGATGATACCTAAACCCACAGGCATCATTCTGGAATAATCATTCAAAGTCCAGCAACATACCAGTACGTTGCTGGTCCTTGTTGGACATGTATTGTAATCTTTTTTTTTTCATGCAGCCTGTTGGCTGAACGAAAAAAAAGAGATTGATCAGTGGGTATGCCCACCATTAGAATACCTCCCTTCATTCACTCACTTCTAATGATGGGCATACATGCACCATTTATATATGCTGAAGCATGGGGGCATCCTCCCGCAAAAAATTTATGCCGCGTACACACGGTCAGACTTTTCCAAGGGCAAGCCTCCATCGTAATTTTGACTGTATGTACACAGCATAAAAATTTATGCCGCGTACACGCGGTCAGACTTTTCCACGGGCAAGCCTCCGATGGAATTTTGGCCGTATGTATGCAGCATTAGGAGCAAAATCGCTCCTCCGCCCCTGCTGCCACCGTGCTTTAGCATATATGATCTTTTTTTAACTGTGGTGGTGAAATCACCTCCTACAGCGTTGGAGTCACGGCTTTATGTATCGTGGGAGCAAACGCTGTTGCTGTCAAGATAAATAAATCTGCGCTGCAACTGAATGGCGTACCTGCTAAGCCAGGGCTCAAAAATGCCTGTGTAAATTATGGGACCTGTGTGTCTGCCAGAAGGCAGTGGTGGTAAGGAAGAGGGCCTGGAGATTTCATAGATTGTCGCAATTGTTGTGCAGCAATCTCACCCGGAAGTGGGTAAAGCAAACAAGCAGAGCTTCCCCTTTTGGGTGGAGATCTGCTTTAAGCCCAGCTGTTTAGGGACCCAGAACTGTGATTTGTGTCTCCCTCCCCTCAGATGGGATTGCTTTGGGACATCCAACATAGTAATTACTATGGTGCTCTGTGTCCAGTGATGTACGATAACCTCTTTCAAGGCTTCCCTTGTCCCTGGCTCAGAGCCATCAGGGCAAAAATAGGATATTTATAACAGCTTACCTGTTAAATCCTTTTCCTGGAGTACATCACGGGACACAGAGGTCCTGCCCCTCTTACTGGGATATATATATATATATATATATATATATATATATATATATATATATTGCTTTGCTACAAAATATATATTGTTTCGCTACAAAAACTGAGGTGCTCCCTGTATGGGATGGGTTATATAGGGAGAGGGACTTTCTGTACCAGTGTCCATTCACCTATAGGTGGCGTATAACCCACATAGTAATCACTATGGTGCTCTGTGTTCCGTGATGTACTCCAAGAAAAGGATTTTACAGGTAAGCTGTATATAAATCCTATTTTTGTCCTGATGGCTCTTAGCCTGGGACAAGAGAAGCCTTGAAAGAGGTGCAGTATAAAACCTTGACAACTATAAATGACACATGATCCCAACATAAAACCTCCACTTTTAAAAAGTTTTTGTCCAAACTCATAAGCAAGTTTGCCTATGCTTCTTCCCATATGTTGTTTAAGAGAAGTACTGATATATGTTTACACAGGATAGAGCGGGACCATGTCTTTGCACAGAAGAAAGCAGAGAGGGCAACAGTCAGAATGCATATGAGAGACAAGTACAGACTGCCACAGGTAAAACTAGTTTTCTAGCATCTGTGTTCAAGCTGTGTGCTTACATTCAACAAAACATGACTTAAAGAAAGTTCTGGTCTGAATAAATATTTCCGCTATTTCTAATCACAGACCTGTTCGGATCTCTAAACTGAATTTGTTTGTCCAAACCTGGAAAGTGTAATAATACGCAGATTAGCGCATCTCTCATTTGTTTAGTCTCCAAACAGCGATCCATGGTGGGTTGCTTTTCAGAGTGCACCTAAGCAGCTGCCGTCAGGTGGGTGAGTTTAAAAGGCAGTGCTGCCAATCAACCTGACATGCCACATTAAATTTGCCTTGTATGTAAACAGCCCTCTCCAGCTATATTGTAGGCTTTAGGGGGCAGTAAAAACAGGTGGTTAAGCCCCCTGGCTGCCTGAACCAAAGGGACATTAACTAGGGATAACAGATAAAAATTCACCACATTTATTTTCAAAACAAAATTGTTGGTGAAACTGGCCTACATTTTGCCATGTGGACACCCTAGGCAAATATTGATTTAAAAACAGACAATTAGGGATGAGCTTCGTGTTCGAATCAAACTCATGTTCGACTCGAACATTGTATGTTCGTCCGTTCGTCCAAATACAAACGTTATGGGCCGTTCGTGCCAAATTCGAGTGGCGTGTCACGGCCCATAATTCACTGCAGTGCATTGCTGGCTGATGATTGGCCAAGGATGCACTATGACCTGCATGCTTGGCCAATCACAGTGCCCAAAAAACGGAGAGCCATAATTGGCCAAAGCCAGGGTGGCTTTGGCCAAATATTATTATTATTATTATACAGGAATTATATAGCACCAACAGTTTACGCAGAGCTTTACAATATAAAAGGGAGGCAATACAGTTCAAATACAAGAGGATTAAGAGGGCCCTGCTCAGAAGAGCTTACAATCTAATAGGGTGGGGCAGGTGGTACAAAAGGTTGTAACTGTGGTGAATGAGCTAATAGAAGTGGTAAAAGATTAGTTGGAGATGTAATAGGCTTCCTTGAAGAGGTACATTTTTAAGGGAATGCTTGAAGGAAGCAAGAGTAGGGGATAGCCGGACAGGTTGAGGTAGTGAGTTCCAGAGGATGGGAGAGGCTCTGGAGAAATCCTGGAGACGCGCATGGGAGGAGGAGACGAGAGAGCTTGACACTAGTAGGTCTTGGGAAGAGCGGAGAAGACGGTTTGGGATATTTTGAAGACAAGATTGGGGATGTAGCTCGGGGCAGAGTTGTGGATGGCTTTGTAGGTTGTGGTTAGTATTTTGAATTTAATTTGCTGGGTGATCGGGAGCCAGTGCAGGGATTGGAGGACAGGTTTGGCAGACACTGAGTGGTTGGTAAGGTGGATACTGTAAGTCTGGCTGCAGCATTCATGATAGACTGAAGAGGGGATAGCCTATAGAGTAGCAGGTTAACAAGAAGGGAGTTGCAGTAGTCAAAGCGAGAGATAACAAGGGAGTGAATGAGGAGTTTGGTGGCTTCATATGTTAAAAAGATAGATAGATAGATAGGCAGAGAACCAGGATAGAGCAGAATCTTGGAGGCCAACGGAATGAAGTTTATTGAGAAGGAGCGAGTGGTCAACGGTATCAAAGGCTACAGAGGGGTGAAGTAGAAGGAGTATGGAGTACTGGCTGTTGCTTTTAGCAGTTAGTAAATTATTAGTGATTTTTAGTAAGGCAGTTTCCGTGGAGTGCTGAGAGCAAAAGCCAGACTGTAAGGGGTCAAGAAGGTTATTTTCATTGAGGTAGGAGCCAAGACGGTGGTGGAATAAGCGTTCTAAAAGTTTAGAGGTGAATGGGAGCAATGAGATGGGTCTTAAGTTTTTCAGGTTGGTGGGGTCCAGTGAGGGCTTTTTAAGTATGGGAGTGATCTGTGCATGTTTTAGTGGGGAGGGGAAGGTGCCACTAGAGAGGTAGAGAAGAGCCGACAGGGACTGGATGACAAGGTATTAATAAAAGAGACAAAATAGTCTTGTTTGGCAGCAAGGAGGCAGGAATTGTATTTTAGAAGGGCAGATTTATATGTCTCTTGAGATTTCTAGTGTTGTCAGTTAGCCAGGGTTGTAACAAGCTGGGCCTGATTCTGCGTGTGGTTAGAGGAGTAAGTGTATCTAGTGATGATGTTGTAGACAGAGTTGGCCAGGTCAGGACAGGACAGGGCAGAGATTATGTCATATAGGTGGTCCGTAGCAGATTAGAGAAGAGAAGGGTTAAAGTTGTGAACGTTCCTACAAGTAACTGTTTGTTGCTTGGAGGGATGGTTAGTTGGAGGCAAGGATACAGTGAAACTAATGAGGTTGTGATCAGAGAGAGGAATAGGGGTGTTGGTGAGGTTGGCAGGATTGCAGAGATGGGAGAATACAAGGTCAAGGGTATTACCACTGGAGTGAGTGGAAGTATGCGTCCATTGGGTTAGGTCAAAAGCAGAGGTTAAGTTGAGAAGTTTAGCTGTAGTTGGGCTATTAACATTGACAGGAATGTTGAAGTCACCAACAATGATATTGGGTATTTCAGAGGAGAGAAAGTAGGGTAGACAGGCAGCAAAGTCATCAAAAAAGCGCGATACTGGTGCGGGAGGCCGATAAATTGCTGCAATCCTCAAAAAAAAACCAGAGAAAACAGACGCATACAGTGCATTTCGAAAGAAGAGGGGGATAGAGAGGGTGTGATAGGAATGACTTGGAAGGTGCTTTGTGGGGATAGAAGAAATCCAACTCCATTTCCTTTCTGTCCGTTAGGTCTGGGGAAGTGAGTCCAATGGAAGCCTCCATGGGATAGGGCAGCAAAAAAGCCAGGTTTCGGTTATGGCGAGTATGTTAAAGCCATGAGAGATGAAGAGGTCATGTACCAATGTTAGCTTGTTACAGATGTTCCAAAGAGCGCATGAAATTGGTGGGTTGCTTTGAGGAAGCAGGGGGATAGAAATTAAACTGAGTGGATTGCGGAGGTTGCCAGATGAGGGGTATTGGACATGTAGCTTACACTTGGAAAATGGCAGACCAGGATTAGGAGAAATATCACCTGAGACTAAGAGAAGGAGGAGGGCGATGAAGGCACGATGGGAGTGGGATGTGCATAAGTGCACGTGTCTAATGGCACTGGTGTTTATGTCAGCATGTGGGTGCAGCAAATGCAGGAGATAATGGGTGCAGTAGTAGGGAGAGGGTAGGAGTGAGGGCGATATGTGCATGCTGCAGGGTAGAGAGGAGGGGTAGAGTAAAGATAATTTGAGGATAGAACACACCGATGTGAAAAGGAAGGGAAGGAGCATGATATTTGATAGAGAGTGGGAATCTGACTTCATATAAAATGTCAAATGCTGGCTTGCTTGTAGTCTCAGAGTGGAGCAGAGTTCTTGTTGTATTTTCATCCAGCTTTAGTTATCCTGCTTTCGTTAAACTGTGGAAGTGAAACTGCACATCACTCGTGACAGAGCCACTCAGGAAAGAGCCACAGTGTCTGCGCCACCCCAAAGAATGCTTTAAATTTATAGGGAGACTAAGCAGGCATTTCTCAATTATGGGGTCAGATTTGAGACACCTGAATATGGAAGAGGAGATGGGCAATACCAGACCAGTTACAGACACAGGCTAGGGTCGTAAAGCTAATTACCCCTCTTGATCACACAAGCCATATGGGGTTGAGAATCAATCACCAGTAATCTTGCTATTGGGAGAGTGTTTGTTAGCATTAAATATAGAAGTTTAAAGATATGGAAGCAGAAGGCATTCTTCAAAGGTTTATGCAGAAATGTCACAATGATCAGCAGACAAGCATGTACAGATGGATATAAGGCATTTACCAAAAGTTTATGCAGAAATGTCACAATGATCAGCAGACAAGCATGTACAGATGGATAGAAGGCATTTACCCTCATAGCAGCGGAGCTAAAAACATGGCGGCATAGTGCTGTGTCAGCTCCGAGCTCCATGAACCTCTTTAGGTGATCATTAGGGGAAAAGAGGGAAAAAAACGGCTGACAAACGACTGACCCTTTGGTGCTTTGTGTTCCAACGTGAAGGGCTGGTGTCTGCGGGTCCTGTGCGTAAAGGACGGAGTGGTGGGCAGCCCTCGCTGTATGGTTGTCGGACTAGCGTTCTGGGACCAGAGTGGCCAAGGGAATGAGCAGCTGAGTAGAGCCGGGAGTCACCCAAGTGCCCACAGCGGAGAAGAGCCGGAAGGCAGCAGGGGAACTTAGTGGCTTGGAGCGGAGGTTCCAGGACGACGGGAGCGACACGCTCGTAGACTACGCCGGCTCCTGTGAAAAGGTGGGAGAGTACTCCATAGCTGCCCCCCCCACTGTACTGGAAGGGTCGGAGGGATAGGCTGCCACTGACGTTTCTTTACTAGTTGGCTGGAACCGAAGTTTCATGGATTGAGGAGCAGGCGGAGAGGACGGGTCTGGAGAAGCTTCAGGCAGGCAGCAGGCTGCAAGAAGCAGGTGGGTCAGACCCTAAAAAAGTGAAAAAGTTAAAGAAAATTAAAGAAAATTAAATGAAGGATTAAAGAAAGCTCTATTTTTCTGCTTGTGGACTCAGTATAATTAAAAGCAGGAAGGATTGTATATGAAGAGAAAAACTGAGCTGGAAATAAGATATACACCTACTCTCTGCAACTTGCTGTACCCTGCTGAACCTTACTACACCTCACTATAACGGATAGACTGTATTTTCTTTGTCCATTAGAGCAGTGTTTTTCAACTCCAGTCCTCAAGGCACACCAACAGGTCAAGTTTTGAGGATTTCCCTCAGATGAAACAACTGTGGTAATTACTAAGGCAGTGAAACTGATCAAATCACCTGTGCAAAATAATGGAAAGCCTGAAAACATGACCTGTTGGTGTGCCTTGAGGACTGGAGTTGAAAAACACTGCTTTAGTGATGCCCAGCCTAGTCATTAGCCATTGATACAACCAGGAAAAACTTTCGGAAAGTGGCTTAAGGCATAAGGCTGGCTTGAATCTAGACATTGGGCCAGATTCATGAAAGGTTACGCTGGCGGATCGAGTGATCCGCCAGCGTAACAGTGGCTTTGAGCCGGCGTTTCTGTTTTCTGTAACCAGAAAACAAGAAACGCCGGGTTGAAGTTCCGATGCGAGCAGCGTAACTGAGTTTCGCCATCGCATCGTTACTTCAACTTAAAAATGGCGCCGGGGGCGTTCCCGCCGATTTACGCTCAAAAAATATGTTAATGAGCGGAAATCGGCAATTCACGATCGAAATCCGGCGCGACGCAGTGACGTTACGACGTTTCCGGACGGGATACGCGGCGCATAGATATACCTACATGGGGCTGGAGTATCCTATGTTAGGTATAGGCGTCGTCATCGCGTCGGGAAAAAAAAAAAAAAACGTCGCTTGCGTAAAACGGTCATGAATGGGAATGTGACGTCATTGACGTTCATTCACAGATTTTGGAGCATGCGCACGGGGATGTTTTGACACTCGACGCATGCGCAGTACGTCGGCGGCGGGATCGCGCGTAGTTAGCATACTACACGCCCCGTACCCGCGACATTTGAATTCCGCCGGCTCATTTGCGATGCGCTGCCGCAACTTTAGGAGCAAGTGCTTCGTGAATGACAGCACTTGCTCCTAAAAATTCGGCAGCGCAACGCAAATCAGAAGCGTTACTCCAGAGCAAAGATGCTCTGGAATACGTGAATCTGGCCCTATGATTCTTACTGTTTTTTCTTCCCCTTTCCAAGTTTAAATAAAGCTTAAACCGTTTTCTTGGATCTGGACTGTCTGGATAAATAGGCTAAAGGTTAATGGAATTTTTGGGGAGTTATGGGTCAATATATTTGAGGCTATAACTGTATTTTATCGCCCCCCCCCCCCCCTTTATTTTGTTGTTTGGAGAGCCATCAGTTATTCAGATATTGACATTCAGTTATTTTAAAGATACGACAGAAGAAAAGGAATATAGAAACTGTCAAGTGTCCCTTTTTTTTTCTTCTTTTTCTTCTTTTTCTTCTTCTCCTTGGGGTTTGGGACATAAGAAACCCTCTCTCAACTATTTTAATTAGTGGCAACAGGCACATTTAAAAAGGTCCTTGACTATTCTAAGAATCGGGGAAAAAATGGTAAAGAAAGCTCCTAAAGTAAACCAGGGGGAGGCATCAAGTAAAAAAACAATTAAATCCTACCTTATTCCAGAAGAGGAGGCTTCCCCAGACATGGATATGGCTACAGCCGAAAAGGAGGGCAAAATATAGCAGGGGCTACCACAGGGAAAGACAAAAGTAAAACTTCTAAAGGCCAAACACCAGAAGCAAAAAGTAAAGAAAAAGCTTTGAGTACCCCTGAGAGACAACAACAAAGGGAAACATCACTGAAGGATTCACAATTACCCCCTACAAAGCAAGATATGGCAGACATGATTGATATGATATGTCGCTTGGAGCGAACCATTAAAGGTGAGATGGGAGCAACCAGAAAAGATATACAGAGTGTTCTACAAAGAGTTGAAGGGATAGAAGAACAATTAGAAGAACATAAAAGTGCAATTTCAGTATTAAGAGAAAGAGCAGATACAGTATGTATTGGATTGAGATAAGAAATGCCGTTATAAACTTGAAGACCAAGAAAACTGTAGCAGAATGAGAAACCTCCGGAGAAAAGGTCTCCCGGAAGAGGTTAAAGATGAAGACTTAGGAGACGTGCTTCGGCAGCTATTCAATTCTGCTTTAAAATGGGACTTAACTTTACCTATGCACTTTGAAAGAGTCCATAGAATCCAGAGGTCCTATAATGTCCATAGGGATGTGCCAAGGGACACAATAGCAAGATTTCAGGACTATGGTCAAAAGGAGCAACTTTCCCAAAGCACCAGAAACTCCACTCCTACGGAATATAAGGGTAGTAAAATTATGATTATTTCTGATTTGTCTCCAGAGACACTGGCTCGTAAAAGGGCTTTGAAACCTCTGACAAGTCTTCTACAAGCAAAAGAAATTCCCTATAGGTATGGATTTCCAGCGTGCCTCTTAGTGAAGCATCAAGGAGTCTCAGCATACTGTATGTTCGATTTCCAGAAGATATAAGGGAGTTCTGTAACAGACTGAATTTGCAAATTGTTCAAGTAGACAATTGGGAAAAAAGACCTCCAGTATGGAAAAGATGGAAAGATCAGGACTGGAATAGAGCGTAGTTGATGTGTTCTAAAATGTAGAGTGTTGAATTTTTTTCGTTGTTGTTGTTTTATTAAAAAGACTAGAATAATATGGAATTAATCACCTGGGGGGTGGGGATATGGAGTTTGGTACCAGCCTGTCCTCCTGGGACCATTCTTAGTTTCGAAGAATTTGACCCTGGGGAATGGGAGGATATGCTGGGCACTCCATGGGAGGGCCAGCTCGGCAGGTCACCTGGTAGGGCGCAGACCGAGAGAGTTCAAATATTGATAAACAAAATGCTTGGGGGGAAGGGGGGAGGGGGTACGAGCAGTCTCAATATGTTCTGTACAGATGGTTTTGAAAGTAGGTTTAGAGGTTCTCTGCCAGATGGTAAACCTTAAATTTTTTCTTCCAATTGTCGATATAATATGTACTACATTGAGACTCGAGGCTAGTAGAAAGGGGTCTTCTCTAGGGGAAAGAAGGCTACTCAAGATCATCCCTCCGCGGTGTTTTTAGGGATATTATATTATATAGGCCAGAAGATAAAGAAATCAAAAATAACATGTCTAGCTTAAAAATAATTGCGTATAATGTACAGTACAAGGACTTAATAGCCCCAATAAGCACTACCAGGTTCTGCAGGAGATGAGGAGTATGTCGGTCAATATAGGGCCAGATTCAGGTAGAGTTAGGCTGGCGGATCAATGGATCCGCCAGCCTAACTGTCACTTTAAGCCAGCGTTTTTGTTTTCTGTAACCAGAAAACAAGAAACGCCGGGTTGGAGTTCCGATGCGAGCAGCGTAAATGAATTTCGCCATCGCATTGTTACTTCAACTTAAAAATGGCGCCGGGGGCATTCCCGCCGATTTACGCTCAAAAAATATGTTAATGAGCGGGAATCGGCAATTCACGATCTTTTTCGGGCGCGACGCAGTGACTTTACAAGGTTTCCGGAAGCGATACGCGGCGTATAGATAAAGCAGCCCCCTAGTGGAATATCCTATGTTAAGTATAGGCTTCGTCATCGCGTCGGAAAAAAAACAAATCGCGTCGCTTGCGTAAAACATTCATGAATGGGGATGTGACGTCATTGACGTTCACTGACAGAACTTGGAGCATGCACACTGGGATGCATTGACACTCGACGCATGCGCAGTACGTTCGCCGCGCGATCGCGTTTAGTTTGAATACTACACGCCCCGTACCCGCCCAATTTGAATTCCGCCGGCTCATTTGCGATGAGCTGCCGCAACTTTAGGTGCAAGTGCTTCATGAATAACAGCACTTGCTCCTGGAGAGTTAACAACTCTCTTCTAAGAGACACATCAAATACCGACATAATTAATCAACACTTGGAAGAGTATTTCTCTGTGAACTCCCAATCAGTATCCGACCCGGCGGTGGTGTGGGCCGCCCACAAAGCTGTTGTTCGGGGTGTTTTTATTCAACTAGGGGCTAGAGCGAAAAGACGTAGAACACAAAAAAATAGACCAATTGACGACAGACATTGAAGCTACGGAATCCCAAAATAAGTCTAGACCCTCCCCTCTCTTGCAGGCCAAAATATTTTAACTGCGACATGAGCTACGCTCTCTATTACTAGAGTCCTTCGAGAAGGCTTGCACGAAGGTTAGGGCCACGTCCTATGCCACCGGAAACAAGGCAGGCAAGCTGTTGGCCTCCAAAATACGAGGATACAGAGCCAAGGCCAAAATTCCTCACCTCTTTCATCCCCACTCCAAAATAAAACTTATGAAACCCGAGATTTCTAACGCTTTCAGTACGTATTATGCAGATCTCTACAATCTAGGAAAGGACCAGGGCGTCGCCCAACCGACCCAACAGGACATTAATGCGTTCTTAGAATGAGTCCGCCTCCCTTCGCTCTCTGCACATCACCTAGTCTCCCTTAATGCCCCTTTCACCATTTCAGAATTAGACCGTACAATAGCTAGTCTCCCTGACTCCAAATCCCCGGGTCCCGGTGGGTTCACCGGAGAGTACTACAAAAAATTCCACAAGGTCCTGAATTCCACTCTGTGTGACGTCTTCAATTCGGTCGTAGCAAAGTCGTCCCTTCCCCCTGATATGCTGTCTGCGACAATAGTTACTCTCCCGAAACCGGGCAAGGAACCAGATATTCCCCAACATTTTCACCCCATTTCCCTCCTTAATGTGTATACTAAACTCTATGTGAAGATGATAGCCAACAGACTAAATGACATCCTCGCCACACTTATCCATAGGGACCAGTCGGGTTTCACTAAAGATCGTCAAGCATCGGATGCAACTAGACGAATGGTAAACATTATCCACCATGCAGAATGCTCGGGGACCCCCTCTGTACTCCTGTCTCTAGACGCTGAAAAAGCGTTTGACAGGGTACACTGGGGGTACCTATCCTCAGTCCTCTCTAAGTTTGGCTTCACGGGTCAAATTTTTAGAGCAATCATGGCCCTATACTCAAAACCGTCGGCCCAGGTATACGCAGCAGACTCTTTATCATCCCCCTTTAGTATCACAAATGGCACTAGACAGGGCTGCCCCCTCTTGCCCCTAATTTTTAACCTGATCATGGAACCTTTAGCCCAATCCATTCGCTCCAATCCAAACATTTCAGGCATCTCACCAGGGGGCTTTGAACAAAAAATCAGCTTATTCGCTGATGACGTTATTCTTATGCTGTCTGACCCAATCACTTCCCTCCAGGCTGTACAGGAGACACTAGATCAATTTAGTAGAATATCTTACTATAAAATTAATGAAACCAAATGTCATGTTTTGAATTTAGGAGTTGCTCCCCCTACCAGCCTGCTACTGCAACAAAAATTCCCGTACACATGGGCAGAACACAGCATTACTTACTTGGGCATCTAACTCACAAAATCCACCAGACAATTATTCCACTTTAATTATGTCCCGTTCCGCAATAAACTTCAGGAAGACCTACGAAAATTGGCGTGTCAGGAGCTGTCGTGGACGGGTCGCCTGGCAGCCTTCAAGATGCTTCATTTACCTCAACTCTCTTCAGGACCTTATCAATTCTTACCCCCCCCCCCCCCCCAGTACTTTAAATCACTCCAATCTACTCTCTCTTCCTACATATGGCAGGGCAAGAGGGCTAGATGCGCTTTCGCCACACTAATTAAACACCGAAAGGCAGGCGGCACAGGATACATTGACTTCTATCACTATTATTTGGCTTCTCTTCTTACCCAAGCCAAAGAATGGTTCCTATCTGTACCACACACTGTGTGGGGACAGATGGAATCTGCGCTCATTCCCGGAAACGACCTAGCCCCATGGTTGCTCTCCACCACAGCATCCACCAAAATCCCCTCCTCTATTCCACCTACTATGTCGCCACTGTTAAAGCGTGGAGCAAATTTATTAACCTCTGCCAGGCATGCCCAGATGGCACCGCCCTGAAAATCCCGATTGAGTCTCTTCAACACTGCATCGATCTAATCTCCTACAAATCTTGGCAAAAACTAGGCATACTGCATGTCAACGACATATTCAATAGGGGGAGAATTAAATCGTTCGCAGGCCTGCAAAGAGAATTCAGTCTACCTGACTCTGAAATATACTTATATATTAGGACAAGACACTACCTTGAAACTTCCCCGCAATGGGAACGCTATGTACCCTCGACTACATGGCTCTTCCTCGAAAACCCCTCTTCCAGCATCAAAGGTATCTCGCTCTTTTACAACACTATCCAGAACAAAAGTCACTTTGTAAAAACGGCCCCTATGCTCAAATGGGAACTAGATTTGGGACGCTCCTACTCCACCCAGCAATGGGCTAAAGTGTGTAAATCCACATATGTAGGCACCAGCTGCTCGACCCTATGGGAACTATCCACCAAAATAGCTTTAAGATGGTACTAAATTCGGTGGACAACATAGCGACAGGTGCTGGAGGAACTGTGGCTCCAAGTATTATGGAGTTGCCCCCTCCTGGCGCAATTTTGGTCTTCAGTCTTTAGCGTGGTTTCGGGTGCATCTTGTGTAGCGATTGACCTGACTTGGCACTCTTGTCTCTTGGCTTAGAGAGCATCCCGGCCCAATTGAGACACACTGCTCTCCACATACTGCTTTCGGCCAGGATAAACCTCACAAGGAAATGGAAAAATCCCCTACCTCCCACCATTGGGGAGGTTATACAAACTACGCAACTTCACCACACCTATGAAAAAAACCTGGCATTCAGAGACAATAATAGAGAAAAGACTGCCCAGAAGTGGCACCTATGGGTGACCTGTTACGAGGGGAATTGTTTATCCCCAACTGCTTTACCTTGACTTGTTTGATTGGGATGGTCAGGGAGGGGAGGGCGGCTTGGGTCCCGGACACAGTTTTGAGCCCAGAAGGGGTGTCCGGGACCGGAGTCGATCTTTCTGACAACAGGACCCTTGAATGTCACTGAGATTATGCTTTGATATAAGAATGAGAACTTCTTTAGTTTGTAGAATGTACTTTTCTTGGATATGTTCTTATAATCTTGTATTGCTCATCGTATTTAACACTAATCTTGTTCTTGATGTGTAATATACCGTTCGACTTAATTCAGCATTTTTTGTTTGTAAGTTGTAAAGAAACACAATAAAAATCTATTGTTAAAAAAAAAAAAAAAAAACATTCACATGTTGTCACATGTTCCCTTCCACCCCCTCACATGCTTCACACCAGATAGTAGATAAAACACACTTACCTGTCCTCAAGGCCTGCTCAACTGAGTCAAAGCCCTCCACTCCCTCCACTTGCTCCCTCTGAAGACACCGGGCAACCACTCTCTCCTCAGGAGTCAACCTAATCGCACTGGCTGGTCCACCTCCAGTGCCCCTGGCATGCTTACTCAGCTCGCCCAGCTTTCCTCTGACCACACGCCGCAGGTCGTTTATCTTTTTTTAAAATGTCCTGGGGTGTCCTGACCTCATGAGCCAGGGCATTGACCTGTGCGGTGATCTTTACCAGGATCTCCTCTTTCTTGACCTTACTTGTGGTGCCACTCTCTGCCCAATGGAGGCGAGCATCATACCTCTCCATGGCCGAGATTATAATCGCCCTCTCCTCTGGGGAGAAGTTCTTCTTCCTTTTATCCTTCCTAGGAGCAGGCATGGCACAAAGCAAGACACAGCGCAAAAGTACTTACACCACAAACAAAAAAACGGGTGTACTTTTGCGCTCGACGGGCGCATGTCTGGGCGTAGTTATGCTCTGGGCGTAAGCAGTGGGCCGGTGTATCTCAGGGGTTACGCCAGGTGTAGTTGTGAGCATGCGCATAGGGGTGCGGGACATACGTCCACGTCATGGCGCATGCGCCGTTCGTTCTGCCCTTCATTTGCATGGGGTCACGCTTCATTTAAATGGATCATGCCCACTTCCCTCCTACTTTGAATTACGCCGGCTTACGCCAACGAATTTACGTTACTTCCTTTTTTGTAATGTGTGGTTCCTCAGTGGCAGGTTCCCAAACTCTACTTTTTCTCATGGAAGGCGATTCCGGCTCTCTACCAGCATGTGGAAGGCAATGTCCATGCCTCGCTGGACAGGGCGGTCAGCGGTTAGGTGCATATTACTGCTGATTCATGGTTTGGCAGGCTTGGACAGGGACGTTATCTATCTTTCACGGCACATTGGGTGACGCTGCTGGCAGCTGGGAAGGATGCAGGACAAGGTACAGTAGTGTTGGAGGTTGTTCCACCACTACGCCTCCAAAATGCTACTACTGGAGATTGTGACACACCTCTCTCCTCCACCCCCTCCTCTTCTTCTTCCTCCGTAGCCTCTTCCTGTGCTGATTTCTCCTCAGAACCAGCAGTGCTCCGTAGGCGTTCAAGGGGCTACGCAGGTACGCAAGCAAATATATGCCATGTGGTGCTAGAGCTGGTGTGCTTGGGGGACAGGGGCCACACTGGGGCAGAGGTTCTGTCAGCTCTGCAGGGGCAGGCTCAAAGGTGGCTGACGCCATGCCAGCTTAAGCCAGGAATGGTGGTTTGCGACAATGGCACCAACCTCCTCTCTGCCCTCCGACAGGGACAACTGATCCATGTGCCCTTTTTTGCTCACGTCCTTAACTTGGTGGTGCAGTGGTTCTTGGGCAGGTACTCAGGCTTACAGGATGTCCTGAGGCAGGCCAGGAAATTCTGTGTGCATTTCTGACGGTCATATAATGCCAGTGCTCAGCTGGCTGACCCCCAAAAGGAATACAACCTGCCCAAGAACCGCCTAATCTGTGACATGCCCACCAGGTGGAACTCTACGTTGGCCATGCTGCAGCGGCTGCACATGCAGCAGAGGGCCATCAATGGGCCAGATTCAGCAAGACTTGCGCTGGAGTATATCGATATGCGCCACGTAACTGTCAAGATGCGCCGTAGTATCTATGCGGCCGTACCCACCAAACTAGATGCGACAGAAAATGTTTTTTTTCCGATCGGCTTAACTTTCCCTTGCCAGAGTATCGTAAGCGCATATTTTCGCTTGTCGCATCCGTCGCACCTATTGATTTCCCATGCAAATATGCAAATGAGGGAGATTTCCCGATTCGCGAACGGATTAGCACCAGACGCTGGCTACATGCGCCGCGCGTATGTCGTCCATCTGTCGCAAAGTTATTCCTACAAATAGCTGCTTTATCTTTACTCCAGACGGCCACAGGTCAGCAGGAGAGCAGCTACAGCAGCAGCGTTACCGACGAAACTAGCAAGCTCAACAACCACACTTGCAAGGACAACACCTCTGTGTGTCAACATGCCAGGGGCAACAGTGGTCCTAGCACTACTAATGGGTCCCCCGGAACGGAGGAGGCGGGCACGTGAGAGGATATACCGCACGCGCATGAGCCTCTTTGGCATGGGGGATGAGGAGGTGTATCGCCTCTTCAGATTCAGCCCTGATGCAATACTTGAACTAACCACAACCCTGCAGGATGACATCACCAGCCCAACACACCGCTCACAAGCAGTGCAGCCACTGGTGAAGGTACTGGCAACACTTTATTTCCTTGCAAGTGGATCATTCCAGCGTACAAGTGGAGTGGTGGCTGGGATGTCACAGTCCTTCATGAGCAGATGTGTGCACCAGGTTTTCCCTGCAATCCTCAGACGCATGTCCCACCACTTCATCAGACCCACCACTGAGGAGCTGCGGCTGAAGGCAATGACAGATTTCTACAGCTTTGCCAGATTTCCACGCACCGTGGGGGCCATTGATTGCACACATGTGGCACTCCAGCCCCCCAGTGCCACAGAGCACATATACCGCAATCGGAAGCATTGGTATTCCATCAACGTACAGGTGATAGCCGATGCCCAACGCCTCATATGGCACGTCCGTGCCAAACACCCCGGATCCAGCCATGACAGCTTCATATACAATCAGAGCTCCATCCCAATGGAATTTGAACAGAACATGTATGGGGACAGCTGGCTGGTTGGTGAGTGACATGGGTGGCAGGCATGACTGTCCCCCCCATGATGCTGACATCACAAGGGGCACAAGCATGACTAACATCCTCCTGTCTTTTCCCTTACAGGTGACTCTGCATATGCACTGGGACAGCATCTAATGACTCCTTTACGGAACCCCCAAACCAGAGGAGAGAGAAGATACAATGCGGCACATATCAAAACTCGTGCAGTGGGTCCTGAAGTCCCGTTTCCGCTGCCTGGATAAGTCTGGGGGGGCACTATTGTATTCCCCTACCTTTGTGTATCAGATCATCGGTGCATGTTGCATTCTGCACAACTTTGCCATGAGAAAAGGCCTGCAGATTGACATACGTGATGACCTGTCCCCCCCAACCAGACAGCCCCCCCTGCCAGAGGAGACCCTGAGCTGATGGAAGAGCAGTCAGGAGGGTCCTCGCCGTAGGCATCTTCGGACTCTAAACAAATACATTGATCACACGGACAATGCACGCATGCACACCACTGATGTCCCTAGATCACACACACCACATCCACATTGCATTGGATTAGCCTAAGTCCAACATGCAGGACTTGGGAGCAGCAACGCTGGCGTCAAGGCCCCAATGATGTCGCTGTCCATTCATACACCATTCACACGTCATTCACACAGCCGTGGGGATAACTTCTCCCCAACGGCCGAGGGTGACACCCCTTACTGGCAGGAGTGCCACCCCCTCACATTCACACACTATTCACACTGTCCCCTGCACTCCTGACCGTGTGCAGTTAAACTGAAAAAAAAACCTCATAACCTGAGCATAAATAAAAGAAAAAGCTCATAACCTGAGCAAAAATAAAAGAAAAAACTCATAACCTGAGCCAAAAATACAGTATATATAAAAAAAAAAGCCCTCATCTGGGCTGACGGGGGCTCTTTCTTGTGGGCCCTCTCTGGCTCCTCAGCTGCCTGGAGGGAGTGGGTGGGGGTGGGGGGGCATCTGGAGGTGGCTGATCCCCGGGTGGGCCACTCCTGGCAGGTGTTGGCTGCATGCCCTCCAAGGCCACGGCAATCCGGCTCAGATATTGATTGGTCTGGGCCTGCATCCTCAGCTGGCGGGTGAAATTATGCCGCTGGTCACGCTGCCTCTGCCTCCCCTGTTCCCGGATGGCAGCAGTGTTGGCATGGACGGCTGCAGTAAGGTGCCGAACATCAGCCTGCACCTCCCCCAGGCTGGTCACCACTGCAGCGCAGTTGCAGCTGACGTCCTGCACAGCGTTGGTCAGCTGGGACACGGAGCCCAGACTGTCAGGCTGGGTCTGCCTGGCCTGGTCCTGGGCCATTAGGTCATTGACCAAATCAGACACCCCCCTGGTCTTCTGGGTCGCCTTCCTGGGGCCAGGAGATGGTTGTCCCCGGGGGATGGAGTCGCCCTTGAGGGGCTTCCTAGAATGGGGGAGGCGATTACAGAGGGCCCTGCAGAAGGGGAGGACTCCTCCAAAATTAAAAGAAAGTCCTGCTCTGGAAAGGCAGGCTCCTCCTCAACCACCTCATCAGGTGAGGTGTGGGCACTCTCCTCCATCTCATGCTGTTCACCACCCAGGGGGTCGGGCTCAGGATGCCGTTGGGGGGTTGGGGTGGACTGGCCGCCGACAGATGATGGCCCAGCTCCGTCATCTGTGGATGACACAAAGCAGACACATGTTGGGTGGTCCCACACACTTGGCACATGTACCCTCCCACCCCCACATGCAACACACCAAATAGGGGATAAAAAACACTTGCCTGTCCTGGAGCCTTCCTCCACGGAATCATATCCCGGGACCCCTCCAACTGCTCCCTCTCCAGGCAGCGGGCGACCACCTCCTCCTCCGTGGTCAGGCTGACCGCACATGGGGGTCCACCACCCGTGCCCCTCTCATGCCTCCTAATGGTGGCCACCTTGCCCCGGACTTTGCGCCTCAGATCATTAATTTTCTTGCCGATATCGGCAGCAGTCCGGGTGGAGTAGCCCAAGGCATTGACCCTCCCAGCAATGGACTCCAGGATGCCCTGCTTCCTATCCTGGCTGGTCTTCCGACTTTTCCTGCCGTGGAGAAAGTCGTTATACGTCTCCATAGCAGAGATCACAACGGTCAGCTCCTGGGCATTAAAATTGAGGTTTCTCCTCTCTTTGGGGGAAACAGGAGCAGCCATCATACAGCAAAAGTTACTTCCCTGGGGTGGGGGAAAGGCGCATTTACGGCCGTTTTTATACGCACAACGGAACACATTGCGCTGCCGTTTCCCATGAAGTGGTGCCGACGGAAGTTGTGAGCATGCGCACAGGGGAGCGAGGGGAGCCCTCCCTCACTGCGCATGCTCCGTGGATGATGCGATGAACGTAAGTCACTGCGCTGGGCTCCGCCCATCATTTACATATGATCACACCCACTTCCACTTGCGTCGGGTTGTGCCAGTGCTTTTTCGTTACTCCGCTGCAAAGTAACGAACATGCGCTTGGTGAATACTGGACTTTACTCACTAGTTCGCGTCAGCGTAACGTATATGCGTTGCGCTACGCCGGATAAAATATGCGCGCATCTACCTGAATCTGGCTCCAGGGGAGCTTGTTTTTTTCATGATCAGGGATGCATGCACTGTCCTGTCACCATTTGATTGTGAGCAGTGACAGTGCATGCATCAGTGACAGTGACACTGTCCCTCTTATCTACCTGTTGGAACACACGATGCATGGAATAATGGACATGGCACTTGAGGCAGAACAGAGGGAGGAAGAGGAGGACTTCCTTACCTCTCAAGGCCCCCTTTATCCAGACAGTGTTACTGCTTGCCCGCCTATCACACAGGAAGGAGGATTGTGTCCGCATTGAGGTGGAGCCTAGCACTCAGCATCAGCAGCAGTCTTCAAGGGATCAATTACAGTCCCAAGAAACCCATAGACTTGTACGTGGCAGGGAGAAGGTCGTCCTCAGTGACCCAGAGAACTCGTTACAGAATGCCTTAGCAAACCTAGGCTGCATGGCCTCCCTGATCCTGCAAAGCCAATGGAAGGTTCCTCGTATTCGCGCTATCAAGGAGAGGGATCATTACAGGCTGGCAACCCTCCTTCATCCACGTTACACGGGTAAGGTTGCAGACTTTATCTTGCCGGCGCAGAGGGAGCAGAGGATAAAACATCTTCGGAGGCCTTGCAGAAAGGTCTGTGCAATGCGTTCCCAGAGACTGGGAGGTTACAAAATCCTGGTCCTGGACAATGTGTTGCTGAGGCTTCAGTAGGTCAAAGAAGGAGCGGTGGAGAAGGTAGCCGTCTGACCGATGAGTTCAGAATTTTTTTTTGTCCGCAGCCCCAAGGTATGACCGGTTCCAGCAACCATCACCAGTGTCTGTATTACATGGTGCGGGAATAGCTAGGGGAAAGAGACTTGGACACCTTTCCCACCAAAACTCCTGGGTTACTGGGTCTTAAGGATGGATCATTGGCCAGAGCTTGCACAGTATGCAATTGAGCTACTGGCTTGTCCTGCATCCAGCGTTTATTCGGAACGCACATTCAGTGCTGCTGGAGGCCTCGACTCGGTCGATCGACTGACCTTCCTAAAAATGAATCAGTCTTGGATCACCACCAGCTACCAAGCACCTGATGCTGATGTAACTGAATAATTGTTTTTTAAATGTCAGATCCCTTCAAGACTGCCTATGCTGATGCTGAGTGACTATCCTGTTATGCTGAGTGACTATCCTGTTATGCTGAGTGACTATCCTCTTCCTCCTCAATGATCATGCTGATAGCTTGTAAGAACATTTTTGGTTCTGGGCACCGCCACTAGTGGCTAAGGCCCAATTCTTCTGCCCTGTTTAACAGGGGCGTGTAATTAAAATTTTTGATGCAATACTTTGCAGCAGGGCTCATTCCTGCGCTCCAACTAGAGTATCTGTGTGGGGTTGCAGTGTTGTGGCACCAGTGCCTAAGGCCCAATTTTTCTTCCCCTGTTTAACAGGGGCGTGTAATTAAATTTTTGATACAATACTTTGCAGCAGGGCTCATTCCTGCGCTCCAACTAGAGTACCTGTGAGGGCTTATAGTGTTGTGGCACCAGCACCACCACCAACAACAAAGGCCCAATGTTCAACAGGGACATGTAATTACAATTATTGATCTAATATTTTTTTTAACATTCAAGAGTTTATTAAAGAGGGGGTTCACCCTTAAAACTACTCTGTGCGATCCCATCCAGCATACTGGCGTCAGCGCCAGTATGCTGTTTTTTTTTGTTTGTTTTTTCGTACTTACGGTTTAATTGATCATTTAATATTGTGCCTACCGCAGGTGAATGGTGCGTCTATCGAGCGTCACGGCTTCCGAAAATAGCCGACTAGCACTCGGGTATTCCCGGCGCTATACGGCGGCCGCGCACAGACCTAGGAGCTGCCTGCGCAGGCGCCGTATATATATCCGAGTCCTATTTCGGCTTTTTTCGGAGGGTGTGAAGCGCCATTGCCATTGGACTCAGATATATACGGCGCCTGCGCAGTCAGCTCCTAGGTCTGTGTGCAGGAAACCGGGAATACCCGAGTGCTAGTCGGCTATTTTTGCAAGCGGTGACGCTGAATAGACGCACCATTCACCTGTGGTAGGCACAATATAAAATGATCAATTAAACCGTAAGTACAAAAAAAAACAGCATACTGGCGCTGACGCCAGAATGCTGGATGGGATCACACAGAGTAGTTTTAGGGGTGAACCCCCTCTTTAAGTTTCAAGAAGAAGAAACAGTACAAAGAAGTATACAATTAAGTATCCAAAGTTGACATATATAACAGTTACAGTTTAGAATAAGCACAGTGTTCCGCAGTCAATTTGTTAGACAGTAGATACACTCATCAAGATAAGGAACCAATTCTCTAAATCTCAGTAACACAGCATCATTTAGTTGTCCAAAGGTTGAAGATGACTATATCGGAATCACAAAAAATTATAGTATGTAAAACTCATCTAGAGCATATGGTAGATACTCAAACAAATCTATACCACTAAATTTTAAGTATATCAGAGTAACAGAGAAAAGAACAGAGAAGCAGAGAAGAATGGAAGGGGGTTTAGAGGTGAAAGGGATCAGAGAGGGTATTAGGAGGGGGTTATGTCTCTAGTCTAAACTACACCTAAAGCAGTTTGCATAGCTACGTGGCACTCAACCACAGATACAGTAAGTCAATCAGGTTTTAGAAGGGCCTTGCAGGTATTGGAATAACGATATTCAAAACAGGGTGTCCAGGTCTCATGAAACCTGTTAACACTATCGGAAGCCTGGGCAAGAGTGTCTTCCATTTCACATACTTCTGAAATCTTTGCCAGCCACTGTGCGATGGTGGGTACCCGTGTAGTTTTCCAGTAAATTGGAATCAGTGTTTTAGCAGCATTTAACAAATGCTTAGTTAGTTAGTTAGACCATTTCAAGATCAGTCAATTGCCTGGAGAAGTGAGTTTGGTTCGTTCTGTCGCCCACATAGCTACGTATTTGAAAGTACGTCCAGAGTGGTAAGTTAGGTAGTTCACTCACTCTTTTAAGCAACTGATAGTCCAAGAGCTTCCCATTCTGGAAGAAGTCACCTGTTAGTAGTGTTTTTTTTGGAAGGGGAACAACAAAGCAATCGGTTGCCGAGACCCGACAGGAAGTCTGGGTTATCTGAGAGAGGTTTGAGTGGGCTTACTAGAGAGGAGAGGGTGGGATATTTGGCCAGCCCTCTACATACAGCCAGGGTATTGGCCAGTTAAGGTTGTTGTTTTAGTGAGTGCAATTTCCTTAGGCCTGGATTCCAAGGAGAGAAAAGAAGAGGGTGAGGGCTCAGACTGTCCTCTAGTGCCACCCAGTCTTTAGTCTTCCCATGGCAATGCCAGTCTATAACTCTTGTGAGATGTGCCGCTACATAATATTTCCTGAAGTCTGGTAGCCCCATCCCTCCCCTATCTTTAGGTCTGGTCAGGAGAGTGAATTTAATCCTAGCCTCATTGTGAGTCCAAAGAAAAGTCAAGAGGTCGGTTTGTAGTGCTCGCAAAAGATACAGAAGTCTGGGAAGTATCACCATCTTCAAGATGGCTGCTCTTCCAAACCACGAGAAACAGCCAGCATTCCATTGTTTCGGATCTCCCTTTATTCTTTGAAGTAAGGGTAGGAAATTCGCCTCATAGAGTGATGACAGGTTTGGGGTTAACCAAACACCTAGGTATTTTAAAGCTTTCCCTTCTCATCTAAAGGGGCAGTAAGCATGGGTTCTAGCGAGGGTGGAAGAGGATAAGGTAACGTTCATAGCTTCCGATTTCGTAAAATTTATTTTGAGGTTAGAGAGATAACAATAATGGGAAAAAGCTTTCAAGAGATTAGGAATTGTAACATGCGGGTTTGTCACAAAAAATAGCAGATCGTTCGCGTACGCTGCCGCCTTGTACACCTTATCTAGTACAGAAATCCCCTGTACTGAATCGTCTTTGTTTACCGTACGGCTAAATGGTTCGAGCGAAAGGATAAACAGCAACGGGGAGAGAGGGCAGCTCTGCCGCGTTCTGTTCTGTATCACTACTTCGTCGGACAACGACCCGTTAATCCTTATCCTCGCTGAAGGTTGTCGATATAATGTCGTAATCCACGTCATCATATGCGAGCTGAGGCCTATGTGTGCACACGTCGCAAACATAAAGTCCCATGCCACCCTATCGAAAGCCTTCTTTGATATAATATTTAACAACAGGGCCCATTGCTGTGCCCCCCAAGAGTATATGTGAGGACTTACTGTTGTGGCACCAGCACCACCACCACAACCAAAGGCCCAATTTTTCTATCACTGTTCAACAATGGCATGTAATTACAATTTTCTAATATAATATTTCACAGCAGGGCGTTCCAGCACCCGCCAAGACTAACTGTGAGGGCTTACAGTGTTGTGGCAACACCAACACCTAAGGCCCAAATTTCTGCAGAGTATATACAGCAGGCCCCTACTTTTAAACATCCAACTTACAAATGACTCCTACTTGCAAACAGAATGAGACAACAGTAAGTGAGAGGAAATCTACCCCTAGGAAGGGAAAATTCTCTCCTGTAAGGCCGCGTACACACGAGGAGACATGTCCGATGAAAACGGTCCAAGGACCATTTTCATCGGACATGTCTCCGGGGATCTTTTGGTTTGATGGTGTGTACACACCATCAAACCAAAATCCCAGCAGACAGATAGCACGGTGACGTGGCGGTGCAAACCAGAAAGTAAAAGGCTTCCACGCATGCGTCGAATCCATTTGACGCATGCGGACATGTCCGACGGACAGCTTTCCAGCGGACAAGTTTTAAAGCATGTTTTAAAACTTTTGTCCGCTGGAAACCTGTCCGCTAGGCCGTACACACGATCGTATATGTCCGCTGAAACTGGTCTGCGGACCAGTTTCAGCAGACATTTTCGATCGTGTGTAGGCAGCCTAAGAAGTGTCTCATTTCCACTGGTGCTTTATCACCAATCCTTGGTTCACTAAAAAGCTTAACAATTTATTTTTTGGCTGGATCTGCACTTTAAAATGTACCAGTTCAAAATTACAAACTGATTCTATTTAACAACAAACCTACAGTCCCTGTCTTGTTTGCACTGCCTGCATACTGCTGTGCAGAGTATATAGGGCCTGGGGGCCCCACGCCTTTTCCCACAAGAAAACACCTTTCCTTTTTTTAAGTTGGGCGCAGGGTTTCCCTTAATATCAATACAAGACCCAAAGGGGCTGGTAATGGCCTAGGGGTGGGGGGCGGGTTGACCCATGCCATTTTTCTCAATGATTTTCATTCATATTGCCGGGACTAGACATTACATTAAAGCCGCAAGCAGTTTTAAATTACTTTTTTCCTATAGAAATGTCACTTTGTGCAGGGACAGTTCTAAACACGGGAAACACGTGCCACTTCACAGGCATACTATCGTCACCCATGTCAAAAATAGGTAAAAAATGTGCAACCAAAATCGGACAACAGTGTCCTGTTATAGAGTGAAAAATATATACAAATAAATGTAGTACATCCCACGGGTGAACAGTGCAGGTGAAATTTTACAAAGAAAGTGTCCACTGCAGATGATGTTGATTAGGTGTAATCTCAAGGTACAAATTCATCCAACAATATAATTCAAATGATTTTCAGCCGTTGTTATACATTCAGACAGAGATGCCGCTTACCAGATCCGATGGACCTCTGTTACGGAGGTCTTATGGGCTCATAAAACCGGGGGTCACTCGGAGGGGTTCTCATAGACTAGGCACTGATGTACTGGCGTATCCGGCTTCCTTCAAGCTTCCCGGGGCTGTAATGGATCCTGTTCCAGGCGATCTCAGCTTCCAATGGAACGGTGTGATGTGCAAGTATGTTTAGAGGAAGAGCAAAAAAAAAGCTTCATGGTGCAGTATGATTTGGGTAATCAAAAAAAAAATAACTTTATTGATAAAGCAGGTTTACTCACATCAAATTAAAAGTTTGTTTCAGCAGAACAGTTTTTGAAAAACAGGATAAAAGCCGATCAGCTGGGGCGTGGTGACGTCAGGTAATTATTGCTCCGCCCGACGCTGCGTTTCTCCTCAACAGGCATCAACAGGGATAGGAGGCAATACCCCGGAACGTCACACACCATGCTATTTATAGCAACTAGCAGGAGAGTGACACCGGAAACACAGGCAGCACTCCTGTGTCTCCTAGTTGCCAAGTTCCAACTTTATATATAAAACATTTCAGCCGTGTATCTGCAAACACAGTTGCGCCATGGCAGGGATCTTATGCACCATAGTCACAGCCTTATCTGCATCGACAGCACGCTTCCTAATTTAAAACCATGTATACAGGAAATACCTATTGCAATACATTATGTATAAAAACATTAGTTTATAAATTCTCTTGATACTTTCCGCATAAAAAGACTTATCAATTTTCATACTAGCATTCCCCGTTCTCATACATGTCAGTATCAATGGCGGACATATATGAAAAAATAGAAATACAAAACCTTAAGATGAATATAAAGTAAAAAGGAAATCTCAAGACATTTATTTTCTTTATGTCCTAAGATTGGGTGGACAAAAACAGACATATTTCTACGAGTCTTAGAAATATCACCTTTCCTACCATAAACAGCATATATCTCTCAATAGTAAAATTCTTGTTTGATTTGGACTGGGATTGTGACTCACCCAAAAGAGTGTGGAAGATGAAAATATGCATCCTATATTACAAAAAACTTTAGTGTATAGAGACTCGAGTGAAAATTGAATGTAAAAATTTGAATATGATGTAAAATTCTATTGCTTTTCTGACTACCTATAATCAAATATTTAAAGGGGTGAATAAAATTATAATTATACATTTAACCTATTGTGACCCAAAGATAAAAATATTAACCAAAAAAAGTATGATAAGGTCAAAAAATTGAAAATAATAATATCAATAATAGTACCCCCGTGAGGGAAAAAGGAAGTGACCTCAAAAAATTTAAGAATTAACTCAAGAAAGGGGTGTACTGGATTGTACTGGACTAGGAGGGAATGCAAGAAGTTAGGTGACCACAGACAGGTCTAGAGGGGCATCAGACCCGTCCGGGTCCTCAGCTATTATCAATAGAACGGTTAATGTCCTATTCAATATTTAAACCCAGAGGGCTATAACATGCCATGTAAAATATCCACCGCGTTTCACTGCGTGATATCCGACCTTTCATCTTATCCCCTCTCCAATGGGGGACATATTTCTCAATTCCTACAACTTAAAGTAAAGCGGGGTTTTGATAATGATGTCGACAAAAATGCAACGAAACACTATGTTCCCTGAAGCCTCTACGGATATTGGAGAGGTGTTCCCCTATTCAAATTTTTAGGGCCCGAGTGGTCCTCCCAATGTACTGGAGGCCACAAGGACAGCTGAGTAAATAGATAACCCCCACCATGTTACATGTGTTGAGATCGGATATTGAGTATTGGCGAGAAGTGATGTGGGAACTGAAGGTGGATGTTCTAAATGTTCCTGATGGGGAACATACCTTGCATCTTTTTACAGGGAAAAAAACCTTTTAAAGATCCGAACATGCTGATTTTGGGGGGGAGGGTCTATGACACTGGGGGCTATCAAATCCTTGAGATTTTGATTTCTCCTGAATAATACTTTCGGACATTCCGGTAATTTTGGTCCCAGAATCTTATCGCACTTAAGTACCTGCCAATTTTTACATATAATTTTTTTAACCCACCAAAATTTGGATGAAAAGGTAGTCAAAAATGACCATTGTAATTTTGTGTGTTTCTCATCATACCCTTTAGTTTTGGGTAGGGTTGTCCCGATACCACTTTTTTAGGACCGAGTACAAGTACCGATACTTTTTTCAAGTAGTCGCCGATACCGAATACCGATACTTTTTTTTTTCAAATGTGTCCACAAATGCAGCCATGTCCCCCCACAAATGCAGCCATGTCCCAAAACAAATGCAGCCATGTCCCCACACATATGCAGCCATGTCCCCACATATATGCAGCTATGTCACCTCCATATCCCCCATATATGCAGCTATGTCATCTCCATATCCCCCATATATGCAGCCATGTCACCCCCATATATGCAGCTATGTCACCCCCAAATATGCAACCATGTCACCCCCATATATGCAGCCATGTCACCCCCATATATGCAGCTATGTCACCTCCATATATGCAGCCATGTCACCCCCATATATGCAGCCATGTCACCCCCATATATGCAGCTATGTCACCCCCATAGCTGCATATAAGGGGGTGACATAGCTGCATATATGGGGGTGACATAGCTGCATATATGGGGGTGACATAGCTGCATATATGGGGGTGACATGGCTGCATATATGGGGGTGACATGGCTGCATATATGGGGTGACATGGCTGCATATATGGGGGTGAGGGTGACATGGCTGCATATATGGGGGTGACATGGCTGCATATATGGGGGTGACATAGCTGCATATATGGGGGTGACATAGCTGCATATATGGGGGTGACATATATCCGGTCCGTACCTTTAACCACTTAAGACCCAGACCTTTATGCAGCTAAAGGACCCAAGGTGTTTTTACAATTTGGCACTGCGCTGCTTTGACTGGTAATTGCTCGGTCATGCAATGTTGTACCGAAACAAAATGTGCGTCCTTTTCTTCCCACAAATAGAGCTTTCTTTTGATGGTATTTGATTGCCTCTGTGATTTTTTATTTTTTTTGCAATATAAACGGAAAAAGACCAACATTTAAAAAAAAATGATATTTTCTACTTTTTTGTTATAAGGAAAATCGAATAAACTAAATTTTAGTCAAACATTTAGGCCAAAATGTATTCAGCCACATGTCTTTAGTAAAAAAAAAAAAATCGCAATAAGCGTATATTTATTGGTTTTCGCAAAAGTTATAGGGGCAGATTCACAGAGAAATGGATTATCGTAGCGTATCAGAAATACACTACGCCGCCGTTTTTTACCTTGCTCTACGTGGAATTCAGGTAGATTTTCATAGTGTATTTCTCCCATCGCAATCCATCTGCGCGAGTAGGGGGCGTGAAACATTTAAATTAGGCGCGTTCCCGCGGCGATCGATCTGCGCATGCTCCGTTCGCAAATTTCCCGCCGTGCATTGCGCGAAATCACGTCGTGACGTCATTCGTTGTTTATGTAGCGTACTTTACGGGCGATCCACGTCCCGACGAGTTACGTAAACAAAAAAATTTTTTAAATAAATTCGAAGCGGGAACGACGGCCATACTTAACATGGGCTACGTAAAGTTAGAGCAGCAAAAAGCTGCTCTAACATTACGTATAAAAAAATAGACGAAAACGATTGCGACGCCCGCTCGTATGTTCGTGAATCCCCGTAAAAACACATTTGCATATCCCGACGCATCAAAACGACGCAAACTCCTCCCAGCGGCCGCAAATAGATGGCAGCGTAGATCCGAAGGCTTACGAAGACGTAAGCCTCTCGGATCGAAGCCCGAAGCCGGCGTATCATGGTTTGAGGATTCAAACTAGTGATACGCCGCGCGAAAATTTGAAATTACTCCTGTCTAACCCCAGTTAGACAGGCGTAATTGTTTTGTGAATCTGCCCCATAGCGTCTAAAAAAACTAGGGTGCATTTTCTGGAATTTACACAGCTTTATGACTGCCTATCTAATTTCTTGAGGTTCTAAAATTGCAGGGCAGTACAAAACCCCCCCAAATGACCCCATTTTGGAAAGTAGATACCCCAAGGAAACTGCTAAGAGGCATATTGAGTCCATTGAATATTTTTTTTTTTTTGTCCCAAGTGATTGAATAACGACAAAAAAAAAAGTTGTCACTCAATGATATATTGGTTATATGTGGAATTGCACCCCAAAATACATTCTGCTGCTTCTCCTGAGTACGGGGATACCACATGTTTGGGACTTTTTGGAAGCCTATCCGCCAATGGGGCCCCAATATCCAAGCACCGCCTTCAGCATTTCTAAGGGCGCAAATGTTTGATTTCACTCCTCACTACCTATCACAGTTTCGAAGGCCATAAAATGCCAAAATAGCACAAAACCCCACCAAATGACCCCATTTTGGAAAGACACCCCAAGCTATTTGCTGAGAGGCATGGAATATTTTATATTTTGACACAAGTTGCGGGAAAATTACAAACTGATATTTTTTTTGCACAAAGTTGTCACTAAATTACATATTGCTCACACATGCCATGGTTATATGTGGAATTGCACCCCAAAATACATTCTGCTTCAAAAGAAAGCTCTATTTGTGGGAAGAAAAGGACGCAAATTTTGTTTTGGTACAACATTGCATGACCGAGCACTTACCAGTTAAAGCAGAGCTGTGCCAAATTGTAAAAACACCTTGGGTCCTTTAGCTGAATAAAGGTCTGTTTCTTAAGTGGTTAAAAAATGGAAAATGGTGTGTGTTGCATTTTTTTTTCCACACAGTATTTGCGCAGCGATTTTTGAAATGCATTTTTTGGGGAAAAGATACACTTTTTTTATTTTAAAGCACTAAAACACACTATATTGCCCAAATTATTGATGAAATAAAAAGATTATCTTAGGCCGAGTACATGGATACCAAACACGACATACTTTAAAATTGCGCACCAACGGGCAGTGGTGACAAACTTCAAACATTTTTAAAAGTCTTTAAAAGCCTTTACAGGTTACAAAATTAGATTTACAGAGGACGTCTACTGCTAAAATTACTGCCCTCGATCTGCCCTTCACGGTGATAACTCACATGCATGGTACTATTGTACCTGTTTCTTCCATTTTATTAATTTTTTACCATTTTTATTGTTATCTCAGGGAATGTAAATATCCCTTATGATAGCAATAGTTAGTGACAGGTACTCTTTTTTAAATAAAATGGGGTCTATTAGACCCTAGATCTTTCCTCTGCCCTCAAAGCATCTGACCACATCAAGATCGGTGTGATAAAATGCTTTCCCAATTTCCCAATGGCGCTGTTTATATTCGGGGGGACATTTCCTGAATGTTTCACTGAATGTAAAAGCAGTCTAGAGGCTAATTAGCCACTAGGACTGCTTTTACATGAAAGCCGACCGCTGGCTGAAAAGAATAATACCAAGATGATACCTAAACCTGCAGGCATCATTCTGGTATAACCATTCAAAGTCCAGCAACATACCAGTACGTTGATGGTTTTTGTTGGACATGTATTGTAATCTTTTTTTTTCATGCAGCCTGTAGGCTTAACGAAAAAAAGATTAATCGGTGGGTATGCCCACCATTAGAATACCTCCCTTCATCCACCCACTTCTAATGACGGGCATACATGCACCATTTATATATGCCGAAGCATGGGGGCATCCTCCCGCAAAAAAGTTATTGCCGCGTACACACGGTCGGACTTTTCCACGGGCAAGCCTCCGTAAGAATGTCAACCGTATGTATGCGGCATTAGGAGCGGAGAAGCGATTTTGCTCCTAATGCCCCCATGCTTCGGCATGTATGCTCCTACAGCGTTGGAGTCGCGGCTTTATATATCGTGGGAGCAAACGCTGTTGCTATCACGCTAAATAAAGCCGCGCTGCAACTGAATGGCGTACCTGCTAAGCAAATGATGGTTAACAATAAAACAAAGTAACATTACAGTATATCAGTAAGACAATACCATACCTGCAAAGCAAATACCAAAAAAAAAAACATAGTAAAAAATAAAAACATTTTTAACGCAACCTGTGCCTAAAATATATATATGCCCAAGCATGGGGGCATCCTCCCTCAAAAAAGTTATGCTGCGTACACACGGTCGGACCTTTCCACGGGCAAGCCTCCGTAGGAATGTTGACCGTATGTACGGGGCATTAGGAGCAAAATCGCTCCTCTGCCCCTAATGCCCCCATGCTCCTACAGCACTGGAGTCACGGCATTAGGCCATGTACACACGATCAAATCTATCTGCTGGAAACGGTCGGCCCGACCGTCCCAGCAGACAGATTCGACCGTGTGTACGAGCGAGCCGACGGATTTGGCCACCCGACAGATTTCAAAGCATGCTTTGAAATCTGTCGGCTGGGAACTCGTCCGTCCGACATGTCTGCTGGTTAGTACATGTCTGCGCGGAAGTGTTTTACTTCCTGGTGCGGTGACGTGGCAGCGTCAACGTCACCGCCACGTCACCGCGCCGTCTGGCGGCAGGGATTTTGGTTTGATCGTGTGTACACGATCAAACCAATAAGTCCCCAGCAGACAGATTTGTTCAAATCGGTCGGCCGACCGATTTAAACAAATCTGTCTGCTCGTGTGTACGCGGCCTTATATATCGTGGGAGCAAACGCTGTTGCTGCCAAGATAAATAAGTCCGCGCAACAGCTGAATGGCGTACCTGAAAACAGTAAAGTAAATTACATACCTGAAAAGCAAGCATGAAAAAACATAATAACAATAAAACTTTGCAGAATAGAATACAGTAAAAATAGCAGAACAATAGAGAGAGAATATAGAGAGAGAGAACAATAAAACAACAACTATTTTTGTTTTTTATTTTATATTTTTTTGTGTTTTTATTTTTTACCTAGAAAACGCTTCCAAAAAAAACTGTTAGCGATCGCAGGGATCATGCCTGTCTCTGTGAATGCTGCAGTTATTTGTGTTGTGTTTTGTAAGTGACAGTGATTGATCCATACTGCACTTGGGTGGGTTGGGCTGGGCTGGGCGCAGAGGCAAAACGCAGGTGCTAGCGGGTATCTGGGCTGATTCCGCTAACAGTGCGTTTTTGGGTACCCTAAACTGCTGGGTACGCTAGTATGGATTTGATACTATACCACTAAGGGGGGTGTATGCTTTGCGCGTGGGTGTAAGCGTTACTGGCACTAACCTGGGGCGATGCAGGGCGACGCAGACCCTGACTGAGGACTCTGATAAAGCTACGTGATGTGGCGTAACTGGTAAGGACCTGATACACCAGGAACAGGAAGAGTTTGTATCCACCGCATCGCTGTCATTGTTGCTGCTTTGTTTTTATCCGATGTGAGTTTTCAACTTTTACTTATAAATCCCTTTGATGTACTTCACCATGGAGTTTCTCTTTTGATTTTCACTGGAACCCGACTGCTGACATTACCTGTGAGGCCATCCGACACCAGTGGTGACAGACAGGAGTTGGGAATCAACACAGGGGAGCCATCCCTGGATTTATTTACACTCATTCAAGTCTACTTATACCTAATTTAAGGTAAACGCTCTGTAAGCACAGCACCTAGAAGGCCGGGTACACACGATCGAATTTATCTGCTGAAACTGGTCCAACGGACCGTTTCAGCAGACATCTCCGATCGTGTGTACGGGCTATCGGACATGTTTTCCCAGCGGACAAATTTCAAAGCATGCTTTGAAATTTGTCCGCCGGAGACATGTCCGTCGGATATGTCCGCTGGTGAGTACACTCACCAGCGGACATAACTGTCCACGCATGCGTCTAATGGATTTGACGCATGCGTGGAAGTATTTTACTTCCTGGAGTGGTGACGTGGTGGCGTCAACGTCACTGCCACGTCACCGCGTCCTCAGCCCGAGGGGATTGTGTACACGCCATTAGACCAAAATCTGATGAGACATGTCCGCTGCAAACGGTCCGTCGGACATGTTTGAGCGGACATGTCTCATCGTGTGTACGCGGCCGAAGAATCTGTATAAGAAGACTGAGAAGAGAAGGTTTATTAATTTATTCACCTTTTGGTTACACCAGGTCATTTTTTGTCATTATTTGTTTGTTTTCTAGTTTATGCATTGTGTTAGCATTGGCCATCAGCACATATTGCACTCATAGCCACACATCATCTACCTTATTTTATTATGAGTCTCACACCCACATTTTTTATCACTTATATTATTTGCGCTGATCAATTTCCCCATTCAATTTATGGGGGTACCTGACGCTTTATAAAAACCTGGCGGCAAACCTAAATAACTAAATAACTAACTGGCTAACCAGGGTCACCAGTGACACTTATACGGTGATCACTGGTAAAAAGGTTAACTCTAGAGGCAATCAGGGTTAAAAACCTTTATTAGAAAATGTATGGGGTACCTAACATTATAAAAACCTGGCGGCGAACCTCAAAAAATAACTAGCTACCTAGCGGCACCAGCGACACTAATACAGTGATTAGAAAAACGATTGCTTAGTGACACTGGCAATAAGGGGTAAAAGGGTTAACTAGGGTGGTGATCAAGGGGTTAAACCTTATTAGGGGGGGTAGGGGGCTACCTGAACCTAAAGGGGCCTAAACCTAACTGCCCTGCAACTTTTAACTGTCACAAATGACACTAAATGCAGTGATAAGAAAATAAATGATCACTGCAATCAGTGACACTGTGACAGGGGGCTTGGGGGGGTGACTGGGGGGGTTAAGTGTGCCATATCTGTGTGTCCTGTGGTGTCAATGTACTGTTGCCGTGAACATTACTTGTTGATGTCTCCTCTCCTCTCGCCGGACGAAAATACCAGCAGGAGGAGAGATGAC
>JAJQKJ010000671.1:0-147649 GCA_029574335.1 Rana kukunoris | reverse complement strand
CCACCAAACTTCACAGGTTGGAGGAATCACACACTTGCCACATATTCCCTTTCACCCCCTCCCCCACACATGCTACACACCTGATATTAAAAAAAAAAACTTACCTGGCACCACGGGCTCCGGACTTGAATCAAAGCCGGGCAGGCCCTCAACTTCATGCCGATGAAAGGTCAGGGCCACCGCACGCTCCTCCGCTGTCAGCCTAATACGGCATTTTTGGGCCCCCTCCTGTGCCCCTGGCAAGGGCATGCATTCTGGCCATCTTCTGTTTGACCAGACGCCGGAGGTCATTGATTTTTTTGTCAATCCCAGACCGGGTCCGTGTCTCCCCCTGCCCCGCTGAATTGACCTGCTCAGTGATCCTATCCAAAATCTCCCTCCTCCTGGCCGGGCTGGTGTTGGCACTCTCTGGGCCGTGGAGGTAACGCCCATACTCGCTAATGGCCCGGGCAAGAATTTGTTTTTCCACAACTGTAAAATTCAGCTTTCTCTTTCTCTCAGTCATCCTTTCAAAAAAAACAGTTCAAGTCAACAAAAAATTCACGCACACAAACAAGCACAACCAATCAAGCAAAAACACACACAGAGAGAAAAATACTCAGCAATAAACAGTCACAAAAAAAACAAAACAAAAAAACAGCAGGAAAAGAAACAAACACAAATATATCAATCAAACAAACAGTCTCTCAAACACTTATCAAAAACCACTTTCAAGGGGCGGAGCTTGGCGCGGACCGGAATGGCCGCTTGAGAACAGAGCTCCGGCGAAAACGGGGACACAGCGGCTAAATACAGCCCAAGCAGCAGCAACAAAGGCACACTGACCCAGCGATCCAGCCCTGCTGATCACCCGCACCATGCCCAACAAGCGGAGAGGTCTCCCTCGTCCTCAAAAGCTGACGGAATTCTTTGCATGGGAGCAGAGGCAAGATGGCGCCGACTCCCCGGGGCCGTCCGCAGCAAGCACTCCACAGGATTCCCACGATAAGGCCAAAACAACAAAACGGACCTCCCAGCAGCTAGAAAGCAATCCCCTACGTCCTCCTCAGCCTCGGGGAGCCGGAGAAGTCGCGGCCCAAGCTGGATGGCGGGAATCGCGCAAAGGAGGTTAGTGGGGGCCTAGATTCTGGGGATGACACCAGGGAACTCCCTGACTCGATAGATTGCTTCCCTACTAGCAACCGACCGGTGCTTGACACCGTCCTCAAGGACATGCTGGTCTCCTTAGGAGTTCACTCCATAGTGACATGCTGACATGTGTGAAACAGTTTGGAACTGAGCTACAGGCGGTGTCAGCTAGGGTAGAGCACGTGGAGACTAAAATGGGAGAATACGCCACTACCATTAATAGTCTAGGGGACGCCCATGACGCCAGAGAGGAGGAGATGGAAGGGGTTAAAGCAAAAATAGCTGACATCGAAGATAGATCCAGGAGAAATAATTTCAAAATTAGGGGGGTCCCTGAGAGCGTCCCTCAGACGGATCTGCAAAATCATGTCACTCTCATAATTACCTCAATCCTGCCTGATCTATCAACAATGGATGTCACTATAGATAGGATCCACAGGCTGCCCAAAACCTCTCACCTCCCTGACAATATACCCAGGGACATCATATTACGCCTGCACTTCTACCACATCAAAGACCGCTTTATGAGAGCAGTACGTAATAAAGATCAGGTGCCTGAACAGTACAAGGACCTGCAGTTTTTTGCGGACCTGTCCCAGTTCACGCTGCAGAAAAGGCGCAACTTGAATACCATCTGCAAGGCATTACGCAATCACAATATTGCATACAAATGGGGGTTTCCAACTAAACTTGTAATAACCCACAAAGGGAAAGATTTCAATGTGGATTCCCTCCCTAAAGGATTGGAGTTGCTTAAATCCTGGGGCATCATCCCTGAGGCTGCCACGAGAGGCTTATCTGACGGAAGTCCACACCGAGTTCGAGATGATTGGCAGCTTGTGAACACCAAAAATGCCCGCTCACACCGTTAATATGCCGCTGGGCTGCACAAATAATACAAGTAGGATTACGGCTGTGATCCCTGTTGAGGAGTTCATTTAGTTTGTTTTTTTCAAGCTAGACTCTTTTCCCTGTTTCTACCTAGCGTTTGTTTACGCTTCACCCAGGTCTCCAAGACCTATTCAGTTCTTATGTGTTTTTCTCTATTGAAGACGTTTCAACTGTGTTTTTTCTTTTTTTTGTTTGGAGCCTTTTTTCTTGTAGCTGGATTTGCTACTCCTTCCTGAGCCACGGAGGACCCTCTCTACACACATGTGCCTTCTATCTGCCGGATGTCTCTTCCTGCCGAATACAGCTATCGAAAACTGTGAGTGATGTATGTAATATTTTCCTTGCCTTACCTCTAACCACACGCCATCATGCCTGTCACATTTCTAACTATTAACGCCAAGGGTTTAAATCACCGGCGAAAAGGAAATCCTTGTGGCAAGAGGCGATCCAGCACAAGGGGGATGTCCTCTGTGCACAGGAAACTCACTTCCATGAGCAGAAAATGCCACGGTGCTCACACCCCAAGTTTCCACATGTATTCACAGCAAGCACGTCGGCCAAGAAAAGGGGGGTATTGACTGCTATTAGGGACACTGTGGCATTTACCAAGCACAATGAGATGGTTGATCCTATGGGTCGATTCCATATTCTAGTATGTGACTTGAACTCAACCCCATACACTATTGTCAACCTATATGCGCCTAACAAGCACCAGATTAGATTTCTACACCAGGTCCTCAGGAAAGCTAAGCAAATGCAGAAAGGCTACCTTCTACTATGCGGGGACTTTAACCTCCCTCCTGATGCGTCGGTGGACTCGACATCTCATTCCATCAGGCACCGTCTATCGCTACAACCGGTACTCCACGCGCAAGACCTATATGATGCTTGGAGGTGCCTCAATGGGTCGGAAAAGGATTATTCTTTCTTTTCAGCATGCCACAGGGTCTATACTAGATTGGACCTTTTTATCACCGACAGATGGTTACTGCCTAAAATATCCGCATCTAAAATCAATGACATCACCTGGTCGGACCATGCCTCGGTGACACTATCGGTGGAGGATTCGCCAGGCGTGAATACTTGTTTCGTCTGGCGGTCCAACTCGAGGTTGATCCAGGCTGGCGAATCCAAGGCCCAATTGCAGGGAGAGATCTCCAATTTTTTCTCTTACAATGCTGACTCTGTTTCTGATCCGATGGTTCTTTGGAACGCCCATAAGGCATACATGAGAGGAGTTATGATAAAAATGGGTGCAGGAGTTAGGAGAAGGAGGAGACGTATACATGACCTACTTTCCCAGATCCACCTGTTGGAGTCCCAAAACAAACAACATACCACCCCAACATTATCTAACCAATTACTACAACTTAGGTATGATCTTCGCATGGTGTTGCTTGACGACTTCGACCTAGCGAATAAGCGCCTGAAAATGTCATATTATGTTAGCGGCAACAAGGCCGGAAAATTGCTAGCCAACCGTCTCAGGGGAATTCGGTACAAGTCCAAAATACCTTATATTTTACATCCAATCTCGGGAGTCAAATTGTTCCACCCACAAGCCATCGCAGATGCTTTTAGTTGTTACTACAACTCCTTATATAATTTGAGGGAGGACCAGTCCACGGTTCAGCCCACTGAGCATATGATATCAAGTTTTCTTGCTAAGGTCAATCTCCCTACAGTATCACCAACTCAACTGGAGGGGCTCAACCTACACTTTACGGTCCCTGAAATTGTTAAGGCTATAGAATCTCTCCCAATCAATAAATCTCCCGGCCCTGACGGGTTCATAGGGGAGTATTACAAGGCTTTTAAATCCGAATTAGCCCCCTATCTGTCTAATGTCTACAATGCCGCTGTCTCCTCCTCCTCTTTCCCTTCCGAAATGTTGTCGGCTCTTATAGTGGCCCTTCCGAAACCAGGGAAAAACCCAGATGTGCCACAGAACTTCAGGCCGATCTCACTTCTGAACAACGACCTGAAGCTCTATGCTAGGCTTATAGCTAATAGGCTGGTTGATTTACTGCCGTCCCTGATCCATATGGACCAGTCGGGGTTCACAAAGGGCAGGCAAACTGCGGACGCAACGAGACGCCTGATAAATATCATACACAGAGCTAACATAACCAAAACGCCTTCTCTGCTCCTTGCTTTGGATGCAGAGAAGGCGTTTGATAGGATTCACTGGGGGTACCTGGCGAAAGTCCTCTCCAAATTTGGGTTTGCGGGCGAGATCCACTCAGCAATAATGGCGCTTTATACGAACCCCTCGGCTCAGGTTTATATATCCGGCATGCTATCCTCCCCTTCAACATTTCTAACGGCACTCGCCAGGGCTGCCCACTCTCCCCACTTATATTCAACTTACTTATGGAACCTTTAGCCTCGTACATTCGATCCCACCCACTGATCAAGGGGTTCAGAAGCGGTAACTCACTCCACACAATAAGTCTCTTTGCGGATGACACATCATCCTGATGCTCACAGACGTTGAATCCTCCCTGACCTCCGTACATGAGTCACTGCAATTGTTCTCAAAGGTGTCCTATTATAAAGTTAATGATACCAAGTCCTACATCCTGGGCATGAATGTCCCCCAGGGGTTCAACATTTTTGAGCCAAAAATTCCCTTACATCTGGAAAGACAAAGGAATTTCCTACTTAGGGATAACCCTAACGCCCCATACCTCTGAACTAGTTAGAGAAAACTACTACCCTTTATTACAAAAGCTCCCCCCTAAGCTGGCCAACTTGGCCAAGTTCGAGCTCTCCTGGTCGGGTAGGCTGGCAGCCTTCAAAATGCAGCTCAACTCATTTATATTTTTAGAACCCTGCCGATTTCCGGTCCCATCCTCCTTTTTTTCCTCACTTCAATCCCTAATCAACCGTTATTTGTGGGGGGGAAAACGGGCCCGCTGTGCATTTAGCAGGATAGTGAAACATAGGTTAGCGGGGGGGATAGGTCATACCCATATTAGGGATTATCATGTGGCATCCATCCTTGCTCAGCTGAAAGGTTGGTTTCCCTCTTCAACACCCACTCTATGGTCCCAATTGGAAAGCCACCAAGTACCGGGTGGAAATCTCTATAACTACTTGTTGGCCAGTGCCTCACTTCCCCGCCCACCTCCGGATCTAGTCCTACAATTCAGAGTACCATTGCCGCCTGGCGGCTACTTATATCCCACCCATTCCCCTCACATAAACTTTCTCCTGAAACTTCCGGTTTCGGCCCTGCCGCTGTTCATACCTGGTCTATCCACCTCAAATTGGGGAAGGGGGGGGCGACTTGTCTATTGAAGATTTACACGTGGGTCCCGCTCTTAAAACCTTTCGAACTTTGCAGCTGGAGTTATCTCTCCCTGCAAAAGAGCAATACAGATATTTACAAATTTGCCATTTTCTGAGGGGATTCACTGGAGCTTCCATCCAACTTCCATGGCAAATTCCCCAGTACTTACTCTCCAAATCCCACAACATTAAAGGTATTTCATTGTTCTATTCCCTTCTACAAAACAAATGTGAATTCCAGAAGACGCTCTTATGCGTGCGTGGGAGAAGGATTTTGGTAGGGTATACCCGGAGGAACAGTGGCAGAGGGCACTTAGGGACACATACGCTTCTACTAGAAGCGCCAACCTATGGGAACTGTTTCAAAAACTCCTCTTACGTTGGTACCTTACCCCCTATCGCATCTCCGGTTTGCCCCTGGCGGTTCCTCCATGTGTTGGAGGTTGTGCGGAAATACTGGCACACTGTATCATCTACTATGGACGTGCCCTGGGATTCTCCACTACTGGGAATCTGTATTTAAATGGATTGATCAAGTGTTGGGTACCTCCATGTCCCCTTCCCAGGAATGGCGCTATTATCCTTGGGAATAGATCTAGTACCACACCATCTGAGACCCTTGTTGTCCCATATGCTAATGGCAGCTAGACTGTCCTTGGTCAGGCACTGGAGGAGCGTGACTCCTCCAGGACTAACCGAAACAATACAAATAGTCCACACTCATGGCACTTATGAGCGACTATTTGCCTTGAGTACTGGAGACAGATCTAATGTCGACAAACACTGGGATCCCTGGATTAAGTGGTACCATTCTGATTACTCCCATCAATAGCACATGACCATTTAACTCAATTTTGGCTCCTTTGTTTTTTGTTTTTTTTTTTTTTTTTTTTTTTTATGTTTTATTATTATTTGTTTATATAGTTCTTCTATTTCCGTTTAATTCCTGTTTACTCTTATTCCTTACTACCTAGATCGGTAGCGTTTTCACTAGCAAATGATGTTATTGTTTCACAGTATAGCATACAATAAGCTATTACCTCTTAAACAATGCTCCATGGAGTGAACTGTATGACTACATACCCTTCCATGTTGTTTTCTGCACTCAACAACACGGTCAGGGCATATATACTTCGTATTGTGATGTAGGTTGATAATTCTTTGTCGATACATGCTATGTGATCTCCACATTGTGTTAATTCTTTGTATCTTGTGAAATCTTAATAAAAAAGATTGAAATTAAATTAAAAACCACTTTCAAAAATCTACTAACAAACACTTGATCACACAGAACACTAATCTGACAACTACAAAACACACCGCAACGAACAACAGGACAAAAGCACTTGGTTAAATGGGAAGGGACAAAGGGATGTACTTTTGCAAAGCAAGTGCGTTTGTGTGTGTCTATTTATGCTGTTTGCGTAGTTCACAACGTTGCCCTAGTCCATTTCCAATTTCACTGATTGCGCCGCTCCCGAGTTGTGAGCATGCGCACAGTGGAGCTGACATGGTATGCTTCAAGCGCGCATGCGCGAGCCGGCCGGCCCTTCATTTGCATGGGGTCACGGCTCATTTCAATGTAACACGCCCACGTCCTTCCGAATTTGTATTACTCCTCCTTACGCCTCTGAAAAAAACGTTACGAATGCGCAATTTCCTGCGCAAAAGCTACGAGAATAGGGTGATTACGCGGCAAAATTGCGCAAGTCTAACGTAAAGGCGGTGCGCTACGCCGGTCCAATAATGCGCAGATGTACCTGAATCTGGGCCAAAGTCTATTGTTCCATAAACCACCAAAACTAACAACCACCAGAGAAAAAAAAATGATACTACACAATATAGCTTGATGGTAACAGTAGCATTCATGCAGCAGTGAATGTGACTATTACCAAGCATTAAAGGGGTTGTAAAGGTTCGTTTTTTATTTTCTAAATAGGTTCCTTTAAGCTAGTGCATTGTTGGTTCACTTTCCTTTTCCTTCCTTTTCCGTTCTAAATTTTATTTTTCTTTGTTTTCTTTGTCTGAATTTCTCACTTCCTGTTCCTCCTCAGTAAGGTGTTCAGTAAGCTTTTCTGACTGACTTTCCACCACTCGGATGATGGGGACAAGCTTACTGAGGAGAAACAGGAAGTGAGAAATTCAGACAAAGAAAAAAAAACATTTAGAAGGGAAATGTAAGGAAAAGGTAAGTGAACCAACAATGCACTAGCTTAAAGGAACCAATTTAGAAAATAAAAATATGCAATAAAACTATCCCCTATTTTGTAAACTATTTTGCGCAAACCAACCGATAAACGCTTATTGCAATTTTTTTACCAAAAATAGGTAGAAGAATACGTATCGGCCTAAACTGAGGAACATTTTTTTATATATATTTTTGAGGGATATTTATTATAGCAAAAAGTAAAAAATATTGAATTTTTTTCAAAATTGTCGCTCTACAGTATTTTTGTTTATAGCGCAAAAAATAAAAACTGCGGAGGTGATCAAATACCACCAAAAGAAAGCTCTAGGTTTTTTGAAACACCCATAAATAAGACTGTTTTTTATCTTTGTTTTTTGCTATGACTAAGCATTGTATATCAATGTGAAACGCGTCAGTGTATATCCCACGTGTGCTGTTTTTTGTTTTTGTTGTAGTGTTTGTTTTTATTAGATTAAAAAGGCCCATATCATTTTTTACTTTATACCGGAGTGCGGCTGTCCATCATTTTATTTCCTCCATTTGTATTTGTGGGAAGAAAAGGGCGCCAATTTTGTTTGGGAGCCACATCGCACGATCGCGCAATTGTCAGTTAAATCGACGCAGTGCCGAATCGCAAAAAGGGGCCTGGTCCTTTAGCTGCATTTTGGTCCGGGGCTTAAGTGGTTAACTGCCAGAAAATCATTGACATTTAATGCACATGCACTAGGAAGATTCACCTGCAGTGGATGTTTGATGAATGTCAGATTCACTTTTTCATAAATATACCATATAGTAACAATATCTTTGAATCTAAAACAATACTGCAGTTCATAGAAATCTACCTTGTACCATCTCAAATAAAGGGCTCGATAATGCTATTGCCAGTCTATCCATATCTACCTCTATCATCACTCTTTATCGGTTCAACATCAGTAAAGCTTTATTATCAAAGTTTGCAAAATGCACTTTTAATAACATCAGAGAAACTGAATAAAATCTTTTAGTAATGACACAGATAATTTGTGAATCTCCAGCTCAGAGCTAATACGCCTCCCGTGATGAGGTGTATTTGTAAGAGCTAAATGACAACAAGCGCAGTCAGGGGTGAAACACTGCTGTGTGGCTGTATACTTAGACTCGCATAGTATAATGCAGTCATTAAATTGAATGAGAATTCCAGTCATGATAAAAAATGCCAATATATTTATTTCACTGGAGGTTTTGCTCACCTGCATTAATATTTTTATTTTATTTTTTATCATCAAACTAAAATTGAAAGGTTATTTAGCATGTACATACATTATATCAATGTTTTATCAAAAGTAGAGTTTTTCTTTACTCTGAAGTTTAATAGTTCTTATTGTAAAATGTATCTGGTTGGGTATTTAGATTTTAAACATTGCACGGCTAATCCAAGCTTTTCTGGTACAGAATCCACATTAATCCTAATTTTAGCATTTGACAGTATTACAATGCAATGCTTGCCTCGGGCTACAATTATCCATCCAGCTACTGGACTGGTGAGATAACTGGAAAAGGTGAAACATCAAATTATCTAGGCAGAAAATTACTGTGTGGTCAACTGGGAGTAAATTAGAGCTGGTTAAATTGGCAAAATATTTGATGTTCTTCCATAGGCCATGTGTCTTTGTTCTAAGAATACGTTTTCTTGTCCTTGATCATACAACTATGTTTCTTACTAATCCTAAGAAACATGTGCATTATACCAATATGTATATTATGTGTTTGGCAACTAAAAATCACAATAACATTAACCACTTGCCTTCTGGGCACTTTTACCCCCCTTCCTAATCAGCACTGTCACACTGTGAATGACAATTGTGCAGTCATGCAACACTGTACTGAAAAGAAAATTTTTTATAATTATTTGTTCACATAATTAGAGTTTTCTTCTGGTAGTATTCTATCACCACTGGATTTTTTTTTTGTTTGTTTTTTGCTAAACAAACGAGAAATGACAGAACATTATTTTATAGTTTGTAATCAAATTTCGCAAACGGATAATTTTTCTCCTTCACTGATTTGCACTGATGAGGTGAGGCTGCACTGATTGGCACTGATAGGCTGCACTGATGAGTCAGCACCGATGGGTGCTGATAGGTGGCACTAATCCATGGCATTGATGATCCTGCACTGGTAGACACTGATGAGGAGGCACTGATGAGGCTGCACTGATAGGCAGCAATGGTGGGCATGAATAGGTAGCACTGGTTGGCACTGATAGGAAGAACTGAAGGGCACTGAAAGGTGGCCCTAATATGCAGCACTCATGGGCAGTGATCGGCAGCACTGATGTGTACTGATAGGCGGCACTGATAGGCAGCACTGATAGGTGACACTTATGAGGAGACACTGATGGGCACTGATTGGCAGCACTGATGGGCACTGATTGGCAGCACTGATTGACATCACTGGTAAGAACTGATTGGCAGCACTGGCGGCACTGTTGGGACGCCACTGACAGTGCCCTGATTATAGTGCCAACATTCCTTTAACACAACTCGGTTATCAACTTTCTTATTTTTTCAGAGGGATGGGAAAAAAAGCTGATAACCAGCTTGTGTTGACATCAGTGATCATCTGTCATTGGACACAGCTAATCACGTGTTAAAGGGCCGCTGTGATTGTCCCTTTACCCCGATCTGTGATCAGCTGAGTCCTTCGAACTCAGCGATCACAGAACAATCCGCCTGCGGGCCATAGGCGGCGTTCGGGAGGATGTTCAAAGGTGTCCTCCCAGCAACAGGTTAACATTGTTTCGTAAGATTTTGGTATATCAACAGTAGTTCAGGGCAAATGTTTGGGGGCATATCTGGCTTAAAGGGGTTGTAAAGGTATGTTTTTCCCCCTAAATAGCTTCCTTTACCTTCGCTTACCTCATCCTTTGATTTTGCTTTTAAATGTCCTTATTTCTTCTGAGAAATGCTCACTTCCTGTTCTTCTGTCTGTAACGACACACCGTAATGCAAGGCTTTCTCCCTGGTGTGGAGAAAGCCTCTTGAGGAGGGAGGGGGCGAGCAGGAGTGTCAGGGCGCCCACTAACACACAGCTCCTTTCTCTATCTGCAAAGTAGAGAGTGTCCTGACTTGCCTGCTCGCTCCCTTCCCCCTCAAGAGGCTTTCTCCACACCAGGGAGAAAGCCTTGCATTACTGTGTGTAGTTACAGACTGAAGAACAGGAAGTGAGCATTTCCCTGAAGAAATAAGGACATTTAAAAGCAAAATCAAAGGATGAGGTAAGTGAAGGAGGACTGCACTAAGGTAAAGGTAAAAAAATTACCTTTACAACCCTATTAAGCTATTTGCAACAGATGCCACTGCATTTTGTAGGAGGCACTCACAGCTTTATTGTCTATTCAGTAGCAAACCTGCATGGCAAACCGGGCCAACGGTTGATGGTAACATGCAGTGCACATTGCGATTTGAGAATATCACTTTACCCCTCAGGAGGTAAACTCAGCTTTTCATGTGTTCAAAGAAAAGTGAGATGCCTTTTTTAAATCTCAACTCTATAGGTTAAAGGAAACGATAAAAAGGAAGGAGGTGCCAGTCGAACATCGGCACCCCAAATCTTTCTTTTCTGCAAAAAATTATAGCTTCATGGTTTCACTTTTTATGCCATCATTACACTTTTATGGTTATAATTGTAAATGTATATAAATAGACAACAGGCCAGCAAGGAATGCCATGCACAAGATCACCTTTCTTGATGTATACTTAATTAGAAATTATTACAAGAAGAGTTAGCAATATTCTCTCTTTTGCTAATGGAAAGGCATCATAATACTGTACATGTTTTTATATGATGCCCTAAACCTAGTGCCAGCCCCGCATGTAGAAGTCTCTTTGACTTCAAGACACACGCTGTATTTCAATAAAAGCAATAATATTTCCAGCAGTAGCACATTTCTTAACTAGCATGAAGTATTACACATGAATGTTGTTCAAACAAAAATAGCAAAAAAAAAGTTGCTTTGTCTAAACAGTAGCCTGGACCAAGAGTGTAACTAAAGTAGGTTATTGGCTAGATTCACATAAATCGGCGTAATTTTGTGCGGGCGTAGCGTATCACAGATACGCTACGCCGCCGTAAATTAGAGAGGCAAGTGCTGTATTCACAGTTACGGCGGCGGCGTAGCGTTAATGGGCCGGCGTAAGCCCGCCAAATTCAAATGTGTTTGATGTGGGCGTGTTTTATTTAAATTAAGTGTGACCCCACGTAAATGATGTTTTTTACTAACGGTGCATGCGCCGTCCATGGACGTATCCCAGTGCGCATGCTCCAAATTATGCCGCTAAGACTCATTGGTTTCGATGTGAATGTAATTTACGTCCAGCCCCATTCACGGACGAGTTACGCAAACAACGTAAAACGTGAAAGATTCGACGCGGTCCTGACGTCCATACTTAACATTGGCTGCGCCATCTTTTTGGTGGTTTATCTTTACGCCTGAAAACGCCTTACGTAAACGGCGTATCTTTACTGCGACGGCTGGGCGTACGTTCGTAAATAGGCGTATCTCACTGATTTACATATTCTAGGCATAAATCAGCGTACACGCCCCTAGTGGCTAACGTAAATAGGCAGCTAAGATACGACGGCGTAGGAGACTTACGACGGTTGTATCTTAGCAACATTTAAGTGTATCTCACTTTGAGCATACGCTTAAAAATACGACGGCGCAGATTTTGAGTTACGACGGCGTATCTACTGATACGCCGTTGTAACTCTTTATGAATCTGGCCCTATGTGTCTGCCGATGCTTGGACGTAAGTTATTAATGGCTAAAGGGACCACTTGTGGTTCATTCAAATACATTGAGGCTAATTTACTAAAGGCAGATAGGCTGTTCACTCTAGAAGATAAGTTTCCCTTAGTTTAGTAAATATAGGGAAAATTCACTTTGCAGAGTATCCAATCATATGCAGGGGGAAAAATATATATATATTTTTCATTGTACATGATTGAATGGAAGTCAGCAAAGCTTCACCGAGCTAAGGGAAATTTCCTTGCAAAATCAACCCCCTTGGGTTTGTCCCATAATTGTCAAATCATTTTTGCGTCTCTGTTGAGCCCTGTTGGATTTTAGAATGTACATAAAGATTCAACTTAAGCCCAAATGAAGATTACATCCATTCCCTTCATGGTACTAATTAACACTCACTGTCATTCAATTGTCAAATGTCAAAACCAAGATGGACAGCAGAGACATAGACATTTCACAGTTGAATGATGCATTCAGGACTCAGTGACAGAAGGATTTGTGCATTAGTTGAGGACCCCTGTATAACTTAAGCTCATGTTACAAAGGGGTTTGACAGGAACAGCTTGAAAAATTAATACAGGTGCTTTCAGAAGGCATAAAGAGACACTGACCCTTATTTAGCAAAGGAATAGTATACTGTATGTTCATTTTTAAAGTAAACTTTTGTGTTCCACAAAGGCCTTCACTTTTTTTTACTTCATGCTGTGGGGCCCAAAGATTCTTATACATCTACAGGAGCCAATGTACACATTTCAGATCGGGACTGTGCAGGGTTTACTTACCTGCCACCCTGTTCTCCCAGAAAACAATGTGAGTAGGGGTGGGTGAGCAAACTCTATGAAATCCCAATCTGACCACCAGTAGTGTCCCTAAGCTATAATCCCATAACCCTGCAGCAGTGGCATCTCTCCTGCTGGCTGCCTGGCAAAAGGGTTAAACGCCAGATTCCCCTAGGCTCCTTCTCCTTTGGGGGGACAGGTGTTAAGATTTGTTCTAGGAGGGTAAGTTTGGGGGATATGTGCCCTGAGGGAATGGAGGGGAAACAAATTTGTGCTAGGAGGGGAAGGGGGGGTGAGATTTTTGTGGAAAGGGGGAATTTTCTCTTTTTATTTGGGGGGGGGGGGTGTTCTAGGAAGACAGATTTGTGCTGGGAGGGGTGATGAGGGTTAAAGGATTTGTGCTAGGAGCAAGGATTGGTGCTGGAAGAGGGGAAGGGGGATTTGTGATGGGGAGGATTGGAGGGAGGAGATTTGTGCTGGGAGGGGGAATTTGGGGGGATAATATTTGTTCTAGAAGGGGGAAATTTAGGGGGTGTTAATAGGGGGGATTTTTTCTGAGGGCATGGGCGGTATTTGTGCTAGAAGGGATGATTTAGGAGGTGCTAGATTGGGTGATTTTGGAGAGGAGGAATTTGTGTTAGGAGTGGAATTTTTTGGGGGATTTGTGTTAGGAAGGGGCATTTGGGAGGAGGATTTGTGCTAGTAGGGATGATTGGAGGGTATTTGTGCTAGGAGGGGTAATTTGGGGGGAGTGTTGGGGAGATAAACAATTTGATCTGGGGGGGGCAACAATTTGTGTTGGGAGGGGGGGTTATAGAAGGGGAAGATTAGTAATGAGAGGAGGGGAAATTTTTGTTTGGGGAGAATTTCGACTTGTAAAAGGAATTCATGCTTAGGAAGTAAGGGCCAGATTCACATACATCGGCGCATTTTTTGACTGGCGTAGCGCACCTCCTTTACGTTAGACTGCCGCAATGTAGCGGTGCAATCACCGTATTCTAGATTGATTTGCGCAGAAAATAGTGCCTGTGCAACGTAATTTCAGAGGCGTAAGGCGGAGTAATTCAAATTGGGAAGGACGTGGGCGTGTTACATTGAAATGAGCCGTGACCCCATGCAAATGAAGGGCCGGCCGGCCGGCTCGCGCATGCGCACATGAAGCAGACCATGGTCAGCACCTCTGTGCGCATGCTCACAACTCGGGGACGGCGCAATCAGTGAAATTGGAAGTGGACCCGGGCAACTTAGTGAACTACGCAGACAGCATAAATAGACAGACACAAACGCACTTCCTTTGCAAAAGTACATCCCTTTGTATCCCTTCCTATACAGCAAGGTGCTTTTGTTCTGTTGTTTATTAGCGTTTGTTTGTTTGTTTGTGACGTGTCTTTGAGATGTTTGGGGACTGTTTTGCAGAGTGATTTTTGTATTTTATGTGTTTTCTTTGTTGTTATTTTGTTTAAATTATATTTTTGTTGGGCATTTTTTTATTTTTGCTGGTCAATTTATTTATTTTTGGTTCTGTTTGTGTATGATTTGGGAATGTGGGTGTGACATTCCTGGCGGAAAAGGGGTGTCACGCTCATTTGTGGTGGAGAAGTGATCCCCAGGTCCGTGTGAATGGTGTATGAATGTACAGTGACATAATTGGAGCCGTGGCATGGCGTTGCTGCTCACAAGTCCTGCATGGTGGGCTTGTGCCAATCCAATGTGATGAGGATGTGATGTGTCTGTGCTAGGGACCACAGTGGTGTGCATGCATGCATTCTCATTGTGCCATGATTAATGTGTGTGTTTAACGTGCAAAGATGCCTAATGTGAGCTGGCTCCTGGCTGCTCTTCCCTCAGAAGACGGGGATAGCCTTGGTTAGGGGGGTTCCGTATAGGAGGCATGAGATGGGGTCCCAGTGCATATGCATAGTCACCCTGAAGGGATAAGACAGGAGGATGTTAGTAGTGCATGTGCCCCTTGTGATTTCAGCATCATGGGGGGGACAGTCATGCCTGCCACCCATGTTACTCACCAACCAGCCAGCTGTCCCCATACATGTTCTGTTCGAAATCTGTGGGGATGGGGCTATGATTGTATATGTAGCTGTCATGGGTGTCATGGGTGGTGTCATGTGTTGGGCTCCTGCAGGGTTTTGGTTAATTCCATGATGGCATGAGGGGTGAATCTGAAGATGCGAGACACCTCAGAATCACTCATGCCAAAGATGTCTATGTGTGTGTGATATATCAAGTGAAGAGTGAGGGGCTTGTATCAGATTAGATTATTATATCCATCAAGGTTTTAAAGGGCTATTGAAAGATAGTGAGACCGTGTTTGTAATTTGTATGTATGTTATGTATTGATGTATATATGTATGTATGTATATTTTTTGTAAAAATGTTTCTTAAAGCAAAGAATTTTTTTTTGTAAAAAAAAAAAAAAATCCTCTCCCGTGCCCTCCTCCGTGCCCTCCTCCTTCTTTGCTCATCTAAAGTCAGTAGTATAGCTATGAGCATGTATTCCACTGACATGTTGGCATACAGATTGTTGTGCAACACGTGTGACTGCTCAGCTCCTCACTAACAGTGTTGCTTTCTCTGACATGTAGACGAATTGTCTAATTTTATACCACCTTTTATATGGTCTAATTTTAGACAGGACGTGCAGCTGTTGCGCACAGCGCGTAGCCTGCGCTGCACCAACGTTCTTTTGTGGATCCCCGTAACTCCCTCATTAGCATATTTGAATAGCAAATCAATGGTGTGTCTAGTGCAGTTTTGCGCGGACGGATGCGCCTGTCTATCGAAATTACGCTGGACAAAAAAAATTGATTTCTTACGTATCTCGTTTTGGGGATGCGAGCATAGAAACGCATGCGCAAATTTAGACTTACACCGCGCATCTCCTGTTACACTGGCGTAATCGCTCTGTGAATCTGGCCCTAAGAGTGCAGATTAGTGCTCAATTTCATTTAAGGGGGATGGAAGGGATTTTGCTGACACATAATGCTCATTCATCTTGAGGTGGACACAGTTTTGCATCTTCTCCCTGGGTGCTATATGAACTTGTCCCAGCACTGTATGTACTATTCACAAAATATGAATTGCATAGGGGGTTTGGAGAAAATCTTGCTGAAATTGAACATACGCTTTAAGTTCTCTTGCCCACCATTTTCAGCCCATGCTAAGAAGGAATATTGTCTAATATTTTTTTTTTCTTCTACATGCTTTTAGCAAGGTTTTTGTTTGTTTGTTTTACTTTTAACAACCTCATTGAGAGTCGGTTCACACTTGAAGTCGTCTCAAGTCGTCCCAAGTCGCGCTGTCCAGAAAAGCAATGTAAGTGAATGGGAGCGGTGTTAATACACACTACTCATGTCGCTCCGACTTCAGAAGAGGTTCCTGTACTACTTCAATCAGACTTCTAGGCGATTTGTACCCATTGATTTCAATGGAAGTCGCTTCCAAGTCTGATCACTGTTTTAATTGAAGCTACTTTCCAGCAAGATAACATACATTTATCAGGCAAACCCCTCCCTCCCCTTCCCTCTCCCAGAGCTGATTGTTGTTTTATTGGCCACTGGAATGTCTCCTGACCTGAAAAGGACTTCAAGTCGTGTTGTAAATCGCCCCAGATCGCCCTGTGGTTCATGCTAAAGTCGCGTTGAAGTTGCTTCTGAAAGTCGTGCTGGAAGTCGTGTCGCCCCAGTGTGAACCTACCCTTAGAGGGAGCTTTATTGCTACAGGGATCCTCAAACTATGGCCCTCCAGCTGTTTCGGAACTACACATCCCATGAGGCACTGTAAAACTCTGACATTCACAGAAATGACTAGGCATGATGGGAATTGTAGTTCCTGAACAACTGGAGGGCCATAGTTTGAAGACCTATGCTTTATACTAGGGTGGCCCTAGCTTCTTATGCACTGGAGTGCTGAATAGGATAACCACTCCAATACGAAGACCAGCAGAGGCAGTGCAAACAGGTTAAGGTGAATTGAATTGTGCCAGAATATTAGGCTATGGAATTACTGGGGTCAGGCTAATCTGCTTGGATATGGTGCAATGAGTTAAACAGTAGCACAGTTAAGGTAAAGCCAGGGACAATGGCAAAAAATAAATAAAGTATAAGTGTTAAAGCAAAGGTCCATTCAAGTTCATTTGAATGAGAAGCAAGCTAGACAAGGTCAGTAATTGAGATGTCAGAAAATTACACAATGAAAGTACACCCAACAGAAAGACTTTATAACAAGAAACCTGCAGCAGGAATATGACTAATTTTAAATAAAGTGTCCACCGATAACCTGTTACTATTACTATTACTACTCACTATTTTCTTATTTATTTTTTCATATACACTAACAAATAATAACAATACCTCAATGAAAGCAATAATACTCTTTCAAGTTTACCCATGGATGTTTGTTTCTAGTACTGGCATCAAAATGCATGGTTTCTTTGATTTTATCTTTATGCAATTGCTGTCTACGCATCCCTCAGCGTGAAAGGAGATTTTGATCAGTGGCAAAGTTCAGCAAAGTCAGTGACAGCTCTAAATCTGGATTAGCTTTGAAAGATTAGTTGGCAGGTATTCTGGGTATCTGTCATTTCACCAGATGTGTCACATGTCACCTTTGTGTCTGTCTAACCTCCAACAACTGTGCGAAATAGGGGACTTTATATTAAAATCTCAGCAAAAGATTTAAAATGTTTTCCTAGAACACGCTTGGCATCTGATTTACGCCTAATTTCTTACAATATCAGGACATTAATATTTAAGTAATACTAGACAAATAGGAGAAATCATGTTGAGATAAAAACATTATTAGCGCTTTCCTTTTTATTTTTACTTGAAATGCCACTTAGTATGCTATTACCTAAAACCCTTAAAAAAGCTTTTATCTACCACCCATGCATTTTATAACAGCACTGTGTTTTGAACTCCAGGCTGATTATTAATATATTATTTCAGGATTTAAAATGTCAGTCAAGTTATTTTTCCTACCTTATTATGTATTCAATTTTATAAGCATTGTTTACCTTTCGTAAAAATATTAGCAAGACATAGCCAACAGCAACTACTCAATAGTGTGATTTTACAAGTCTAACCACATTAACCTCCCTGGCGGTGTGATGCTTTCTGGTTTTAGGTGCTGGAAGCGGTACCATTATTTTGCATGAAAATTTGGCGTTTTATATTGTAGGCCTGTAATTCTTAGGAATAACTCACTTAATCTGTCCAAACAAGAGTCTAGTAGACATCCCAAGTATGATAAAGTTTAAAAAACAAAATTATAAATTATAATATAATAAATAACTATAAATAATTATAACAAATAATAATATAATTATAATAAAACAATATTCAATAATGTAATCAAGTCAAAAACACTGAAATTTGCTCAGTTGCAGAATTGTCGCTGTCATTACTTTTATTTATTTATGACGAATTTCCCCACAAATTGCTATCGCTCAATTCCACAAGTGATTATAATTTATTATCGCTGTTTTCTAGCTGCTCTAAAATCACTTTTGACATAAAGGGACACTTTTGGTTGCTATGGACAATCTACAGTTTGCAGGCAGAAAGAACAGTTTTTGTTTTATAAAAGTACATGTAGGACACTGGACAGGCCACTAGGGACAACGGGGTGCATATTTTTTTACATACAGTACTGTAATCTATAAGATTACAGTATACTGTATGTATTGTGTTTATTAAAATTTTTGAATTTGGCACCGTTCTCCCCCTGTGCGTCGTAACGGCGCAGGGAACAGAGATCAGCGGCACAGGGACACTGTGAATCGAGCGAGGAGGACACCACTCTCTCACACAGCGGGGAGGCATCGCAGGATCCAGGGACAAGGTAAGTAAACACTGCCTGTGGATGCTGCGAAGCGAGCCCGAGTTTGGCTCGGGATAACCGCTTTTGGTAAAGAAATCTTACCCCGAGCCTGACTCTGGAATACCGCCAGGGGGGTTAAGGATCATCTAGCTTTAGATATATTTAGTCATGTTGAAGCCTGTAGTGGCAATCTGGGGTGTGCAAAGCACACCGCCATCTTGCCTTGTGCTCTAAAGCACATTCCCCATCTTAAATGAAATGATGCCATGTTTAAGCTAAAAGATTTACTCACCATCATTCTCTACCCATCCATACCAATCAAGAGACATTACAACAGCTTGCTCTCATTCATCGCTCCCCAGCATCTCTGCTGCCGACGCCCTCTACAGGCAGTTTTATTAAGACAATAGATTTCACAGACCACCTCTGATTGGACGAGATCACAGCATGTGACCACAGGAAGTCATGTCACAGCATGTGACCTCTACAGGAAGTGATGTCAGCACAGAAAAACCCTTCCAACAGGGATCCATTACAGTAATAACACAATAATAGCACAATAACACAATATGATACAGAAATAATACAATAACTAATGAACACAGTTCCTGATAAGGGGAGCCTTTATGCAGCTGTATGCTCATACCATCATACTCATGTTGATCAGACAGAGATGACAAAAGCACACATCCGCCAAACCAATAGTGTGCCTGCAGAGTGATGCGTCACACAGGCGAATATCTGTGCATCACACAGGGGCCCTTGCGCCGGCGACACTCACTCTTCAAACACCCTTCTCCAAATCAGGAAGTGCATCTCAACCAGCCTCAGACTGCCCCAATCAGTTCTAATTAGAGCGGGTTGGGGAAGTGTCAAGACTGGGTGCCAATATGGCAACAATACATATTAAATACATCTTCAAATTTCCACCACAGTCCTCCCTTTTTGTCATATTGCTCCCACTTGTCCTTCAGATCTTGATAGTCTTCTTACACCTAGAAACTAATCAGTCCTTACAGTCCATAAAAAGGAAAACACGGCTTGACATGTAGACTCTGTTCTTCAGGAGACATGACATAAGGAGGACACAACTTGGTGAGCTGTAGTAATCGCAGATTGGGTAGGGATCCTCTGTGTCTTGTCCGTGGGTCCGGCTCCGGGGGCGTCTCATCTGGTACGTGGTCATCTGCTCCGGGGCATCTCATCTGGTACGTGGTCATCTGCTCCGGCTCTGGTCACGCGTCCAATCAGGCAACAGGAGCGCTCATCATGACATAGAAAGAATAGAAATAAAAACGACATGAGTACATATATTCCCATTTCAATCAACCACGATCCGCTGAAAAATAAGAATTAAATCCCCTCAGATTCCCAGACCCTTCAAAGGACTCCCAACCTTCACTCAGTTACAGCTCTGGCTTTGCCTTGTAGGGACCCAAACCTTATCCATATGGGCCTGAACTCCTATTCCCAGTATCCCCTGAACCAGATATAACAATATTTACTTGTAAATTCCCAGAAACCCCCCCTTGGACTGTCAGAACTTCCTTGTAGCTTCAACAGTTACATGAAACATTCCATCCTCAATAGGTGTGAATTGTTCAAACGTATCATAAGCTCAAGCCCCCCCACCTTGTATATGCAGGGAACCGTGCCCAGACCTGGTCCGGGTTGGTGAACAATTCCCTTATAGCTGTCCCCGCCATTCCCAATTTCTCTCGCGCCATCAGATCCTCGCAATTGGCCGCGACATAGGACAGGGACAGTTTCACCACCACGCATGAACCTCTTGCATTGGGGGAATTACCTTATAAGCTGTAGATCTGCATAAACACCAAACTAAAGTTACACACTTAAGTCCTGATACCCAACCGACAATAATCAATTTTACCCTCTAAAAACATATTAATAAATTCCATTGACAGGTGTCTGTTTGGAGTCTCCACTAGTTTGTCAATAATCCTCATAATTTATCATGTACCACTGTCATCGCTGGGGACTAAAGCTCAACGGAGACTCAGAACAGACCCAGCAATCGGTCCCGTTCGTCTTCTTAATTAGTCATAGAATACACTTTAAATAATAACTTGGGATGCTTTTCATTGTTACCCTTGCTAAAATTTACTAAACAAACAAATACAAAATAAACAAAGATACTTCTCATTTCTTTGATGTGGTTGAGCCGCTTCTTGCAGTGGCTGGCGTGGTCTCATCCATCAAGCTTCTTTACAAATGAACCAGTCACCTGGTTGGGGAAAAATGAAAACCAATTACCGTGTCGGGGTCCAGGAGAGACTCCTGAACCCTGTGAAGTTCACATTACAGGGATCGTACCCACCCCATCACCCAAGAATGAGAGTGACAGTTGAGGGAGTACGACCCTGGTTTTGGTTGACCTTCAATGACAACAACCCAGACCTCGTAACTGTGGTCGCTGCTTAACCTGTGCGTGGCTTACCGTCACCTGTAATCGCTTACCATCTCCTGTAATCGCTTACCATCGCCTGTAATCGCTTACCACCACCTGTAATACCCGGAACCATTGACAGGTTCTTAGCAACTAAAATGGGAACCTACTTCACCAGACTGCTGCTTGCCGATTCAAATTCTATCAAAGAGAGACAATCTTGGCACAAACTTGATTAAAATTAGAAAGATTAGTGTTATTAGTTCGGAGAACTGTCACATTTACATTTTATTTACCACCCCCTCCCCCCTTTTCTTCCTTATTACAGACTGGAGGAAGAAATGTGTGGTGAAGATAAAAAGAAACAATGAAATAGCCTATGATACTTTCACCTCCTTAGACCCGTAATTATCCATGTGTACAGCTGTCTACATACACCTGCTTTCTATGTACAAACACTTCCGGAAACTCTTTGGACCTGAAAAATACTTATAAGCAGAAATCATTACTTCCCAAAACCAATTCAAACAAAAACCCTTTGTAACCCTTAACCCTTACTTTTCCTGTTCCTACAAAAAAACAAAAGCCGCGACACATCAGAAGATCGCCGCGGTAAGTTCGAAAAAAACATTTACGTTACTACATACAAACATTCAAATACAAATGTGGGGGAGATATTCATAGCTTTCAAAACAAAACTGAAAAAACAAAAACCAGCCAGAATTCAAGGTATCTTTATTCTGAGGTCTCATACCTCCATCCAGAGTACCTTCCAAAGGAGTACACCTTACTGTACCCTCTGACCACCTATGACATTCTTTAAGGGGTCTCATGTCCGGAGCCCCTAACCCAGACCTCATGTGCGGTGCAGCTGTCTGACTGGTGCACTGCATGGGCGGCACATCCCATGACGATTCGAATCGCTTTTTTTAGTGAGCTCTGCGTCCAGAACACACCGCGCTTTGTTTTCGGAGCGGTTCTGACTTGCGCCTTTATCAACAAAATCCGATGCCTGCATTCCGAATATTCTACACGGCCTGAGCAGGACACTAGCGTACTACTCCTACACATTTATGCTAATATAATCGCTGATAAGATCTCCGGCTATCATACACGGCCTGATCTGTATCATGATATAAAGCCTCCTAAAATGTGTTCGTCAGACAACCTACAAAGCACCATGAAATCCTCCACTTTTCAAAACAATATTATGGCTTCTTTCTACCTGCGTCTACATGATACAACAATAATGGTGACGCCCCTCTGTTTCCTCTCACATACCCAAAACTGTATTTACAGTATAAAACTTCACAAAAACAACTGAAATTAAACTTTAAAACATTCTTTCAAAATATTTCTGTTGTCCCTTCAGGACACAAATCTCATTGCTCATCTTTCAGAAGACTTCAAAACTCCTCCCACTGACTTCCTGCTTATATATAAATGCTGAAAAAGGACATCCTGTTGTATGCTCAGCTCTTAAAACCCAAATCTGATTTATTTACATAATGACAGGAAGATGGAGAGAGAGGGAAGTCTGTCTTCACTGCCTCGTCTCAACACATCAAAAAAAACTCCATGGACCACATATATATCCCTGGAAGTATTATAAAGTTGTAAACAAAGCCAAAACTCAATCTCCTGCGTTTTTTCCTCTTAAAAACAAAACACCTTTGGTTCAGGGAATGTAAAACCATCTCCTCCCATCTGCAGAATGTTGATCGTTGTGCACAAGAACGCAGTCAGCGCCAGTATCATTCAAAAACGAAATGTTACACAAAAAGTCTCCACTTTTACACTGCAAAGTCAGCCAACAGGTTAGTCGGATCCTGTATATATTGGCCCTAGCGTCCGCAAACGCTACTCAAAAGATAGCGCTTTACACTGAGTCACAAAATGGCCGACAACAAACCAAGCAACAATGACGCCATTTACGCTTGCAGAAAAACAATTTAACTGCGCTTCCAAATCACCTGTTTACCACAGGACATACCATACTACACACACATAAAGGAAAACAAAAATGTTCTCCACCCGATCCCAACACAGAGCGCGCTAATCAATTCGCACTAAACATCGAAATCCGCCCCAAAGGCTGCTAAAATCCACCAGCAAAATAGCCAGAGAAATATCACACCCAAAGGAGAGGTGGCTGCACCTCCCCCCTAGGGTGACCCATAGAGCAAACAGACTGCGCCCACAAAATGGCCACTGATGACCATGGCAGGCAAACAAGATAGCCGCCATATGCAGTTTTTCTAAACCTGGCTTCTCCACAAAGACAAAACATTGATCATCAAAAACAAACAATAAAAAAACATTTTCTAAAAACAACCAACCTAAAAGGCACACACTTTAGGTTCCTTCAAATCTGACCTTTTTATGATGTGAACCCCTCATAATGAGCGCAGCACAGGGATGGTGGGAACCCCTCATAATGAGCGCAGCACAGGGATGGTGGGAACCCCTCATAATGAGCGCAGCACAGGGATGGTGGGAACCCCTCATAATGAGCGCAGGGATGGTGGGAACCCCTCATGAGCCGCATTTTAGGCTGCTTCAAAGCTGACCTTTTGCCAAAAACAGCACATTCAAATAAAATGTTGGTTATATGAAACAACATAAAACAAAAAACTCTTTTCTCAAAGCTCCTGTAACAAACCATTTAAAATATATATACAGTGAGCTTACATTTAAAACCTTCCGAAATAAAAACTTTTTTTTTTCATGCTAACAGCAGCTGCTATTGTCTGGCCACTTAAAAATGCATAATTTATCAATTTCTATTCCTCATAAAGATCATGAACATATTACACACGACTTTGCTCTAAAAATTGTGCACTCAAGAAACACACAGATCCAACACTAGTTGCCCCTCCCCACCAAAGCACATGTTTCATCAGCCAAACAATTCAATCAGCTCTACCACATTAATGCACAAAATTCAAAAAGACTCAGCCGCCCATATCGCAGGCTGAATAACCCCACCTATACTGGGGAAACATCTACAATATTCAGGTTCCATATGCATCATAAAAATGTTATATCTAACTATGTTCTGAAAGTTGCAAAGTCAGTTGACACAGAAATCAAAACACTGTTCGCCCTTCCCCCCCAAGCCGCATGGCTAGAGGAGCCATGTTACACAAAAGGTAGCCTTCTCCAGCAGTTTCAATCTGGTCAAACAATCAAGTCACTTCCTTACAAACTGTTACAAACAAACAAATCGCCCTTCCCCCCCCCTCCCCAAGCCGCATGGCCAGAGGAGCCATCTTACATAATAGAAAATGTCTACTCCATACATCACACAGAACTTAGCTTTCTCAAGCATTTTCAATCTGGTTAAACAATCAATTCAATCACTTACTTACAAAACTGTTCAGCCACACTTCAAACAGCATTTAGACATACAAAGCAAACTTCCAGTGGATGACGAATCATACATACACACACGATCAAATCCACTCGATTTCACAAACGCACGGAATCACACACACGGTCACACACATAAACACACAGTCATACACAGGGCTTTTTTTCTGGGGGAACTTGGGGGAACTCAGTTCCACCACCTTTGGCTCAGACCCTTTGGTGCCTGCTCACCACAATCACTTGTAAACACAGAAGTCTGGTTTCTGTGTTTACAAGTGACAGCTCTGCACTCTGTGTGTAACCCCCCTGAACTCTGCACTCTGTATTAGTGAAATTCTGGTATTTAATGCCCCTTTAAGATCCTTCTACTGTTTGTGAAATCTGAACGGGGTCGTGGTTGAGTTCCTGCACTTATTTTCTGAGAAAAAAAGCTCTGGTCATACACAACTATCATCACACACACACACCTCATACATCTATCACACAGCAGACATACAATCAGGATTTCACATGTGCACACACACAAGCAAACTCGATCAAACTTCAAACATCATTTCAAAAAGATGGCAAATTTGTTTCTTTTAAAGCATGTTTTTCCCGATGCATCAGAATGTACCCCATCTCCCCCATCTGATGCCATAGGAAAAAACATGAATAGTCCCATCCAATGGTCGCCATCTGTAGTGGCAATCTGGGGTGTGCAAAGCACACCGCCATCTTGCCTTGTGCTCTAAAGCACATTCCCCATCTTAAATGAAATGATGCCATGTTTAAGCTAAAAGATTTACTCACCATCATTCTCTACCCATCCATACCAATCAAGAGACATTACAACAGCTTGCTCTCATTCATCGCTCCCCAGCATCTCTGCTGCCGACGCCCTCTACAGGCAGTTTTATTAAGACAATAGATTTCACAGACCACCTCTGATTGGACGAGATCACAGCATGTGACCACAGGAAGTCATGTCACAGCATGTGACCTCTACAGGAAGTGATGTCAGCACAGATAAACCCTTCCAACAGGGATCCATTACAGTAATAACACAATAATAGCACAATAACACAATATGATACAGAAATAATACAATAACTAATGAACACAGTTCCTGATAAGGGAGCCTTTATGCAGCTGTATGCTCATACCATCATACTCATGTTGATCAGACAGAGATGACAAAAGCACACATCCGCCAAACCAATAGTGTGCCTGCAGAGTGATGCGTCACACAGGCGAATATCTGTGCATCACACAGGGGCCCTTGCGCCGGCGACACTCACTCTTCAAACACCCTTCTCCAAATCAGGAAGTGCATCTCAACCAGCCTCAGACTGCCCCAATCAGTTCTAATTAGAGCGGGTTGGGGAAGTGTCAAGACTGGGTGCCAATATGGCAACAATACATATTAAATACATCTTCAAATTTCCACCACAAGCCCAACTCCAGGCCCTGATTGACTATATCGTCCATTAGAGCTAACTCAAGAATACAAAAAGTAACTGTTTTTAAAAAACTTTTTCAACTGTTTCTGTCTTTAGTATTTGCCCTCATCTATCTAGAGAGGTTGTAACAACCTGAAGGTTGTAAAGTATTATACTAACATAATGGGGTTGATTTACTAAAGGCAAATCCACTTTGCACTACAATTGCACTGCAAGTGCCCATAAAATTGCACTGAAAGTGCACTTGGAAGTGCAGTCTCTGTAGGTCTGAGGGGGACATGCAAAGAAAAATAAAAAACAGCATTTTAGATTGCACGTGATTGGGTGATAAAATCAGCAGAGCTTCCCCTCATTTCAGCTCTTCCCCTCAGATCTACAGGGACTGCACTTCCAAGTGCACTTTCAGTGCACTTACACTTACTTGTAGTGCAAAGTGGATAACCCCCAATGTGTTCAAGAAAATTATGCACTAAGCTAGTTATAATATTAGTTACAGTAAAATTGTACATTAGATATTTTCTTGCAGGTGGCAAAAAATTAACCTTACACAAATACATAACTACAGAGAGCTACACTAGTTTAAAATTGAATTCAGCTTCTAATTTACCAATTTTTGCTAACAATATTGGCATAAGATCATCTACCTACTGTAGCACTAAAACTACGGTATTTGCTTGAATTCCAAAATGTCAGTCTGTTGGGTAAAATAGAATATGTAAAAAAAAAAAAAAAAATACCTTTTTTTACCTTAATAAAAGAAACTATTATCCTAACTTTTTTTGGTACGTTTATATACTGTTTTTAGTACATTTTTATTTGGAAACAAATGTTTTGAAAATGTTTAAAAAATCGTGTACCATTAACACTGATGCAATTTAACTTCTATTAAAAAAATGCTTAGCACTTGCTTACTGTCTTATTGTAAAGATCTATTTATACCTGAACATCAGGGATTCAGAAGTGTTTTTTTTTTGCCATAATTTTTGTGTATTTACACAGGCAAATATGCATGTTGTTTAAACATTTCAACTGTTTCGCAAATGTTTTGTATTTTAACCAATTTAATACTGGGCACCTTTACCCCTTTCCTGCCCAGACCAATTTCCAGCTTTCAGGGCTCTTACACTTTGAATGACAATCACTCAGTCATGCTACACTGTACCCAAACACATTTTTTTTTTAAAAATTCATACAAATAGACCTTCCTTTTAGCTATTTAATCACCACTGGGTTGTTATTTTTTGTGATTGAAAAAGACCCCCATTTTTTTTTTTGTTTCTAATATAGAATGTTTCAAATAAGTAATTTTTCTTTATAAATGGAGAGTGCAAAATCAGGCTCACTTCTGCATAGAAACCAATGAGCTTCTAACCCCAGCTTGTTCAATTAACCCTGGTAATAAAACCTGGAAGCTCATTGGTTTCTATGTAGAAGTGAGACGGATTTTGCACTCTCCAGCGATAGTAAATAAACCTCATTGTGTACTTAAAAGTGGGGTATGCCTGTACTTCTACATATCCTTGGTAGAGATGTGCTGAACACCCCCCAGTTCAGTTTGCACCATAACTCTGGAACATCGCAAAATTTCTGACTCCAACTGCAAACCCTATTAAAGTCTATGGGACCCGAACTTAAAAAATCAAAAGTCCCCATTTTGAAGGCTTATATGCAACTTATTGGCCATAAAAAGGGTATGGGGGCCCGGGTACTGCCCTAGGTACCACTGCAAAAAAAAAAAAAAACGTTTAAAATTACGTTTTTAAAGAAGCAGTAATCTTAACCTTCTCCCGCACGCGCTATAGCTGAATGACGGCTAAATTGCAGGCCTTAACCACATCAGCCCCAGACCATTTGGCTGCCAAACGACCGGGCCACTTTTTGCGATTTGGCACTGTGTCGCTTTAACTGACAATTGCGCGGTCGTGCGACGTGGCTCCCCAAAAAAAATTGACAGTGACAGAGTTATTTTACACACACGGCCTCAGCATACTTGCATATACCCCCAAAACACATTTTGCTACTTGTCCTGAGTATTGCTTTACCACATGCGTGAGTCTTTTTTATAGCCTGGCCACATACAGAGGCGCAACATCCAAGTAGTACCTCCAGGCGTTCTAGGGACACAATTTCCTAACTACTGTGCCATGGGTGATTGTTCAGCTTAGTGATAGATGCATTTTTGTGTAGTGAGTTCACATCAGACAGGCGTTTATAGTTAAGGACCTGGTAGCCCATATTTATTAAATAAAAAAAACGAAAAACAAAAGTCCACTCAGAAATTCCACAAAGGGGTAAAAACTTCATTTAGACATAACTAAAAATGCTAACCCACCTGGCTATTCTTTAGCAACACTGCTGCTGTAGGTAATTCAGAATTCTATGTTCACTGGCCAGGAAATACTATATACTAATGGACGTCAGTAAGGCCTCTTTCACACGTGCGGTCCGTTTTTCGGTCCGATCTGTGTGTCATTTGGCTCAGCGGGGGGGGTCTCCGCTGAGCTGTCGGGCGGACAGGGCGGTCCCCGCACACTGTGCAGGGACCACCCTGTCCCTATGGGGAATCGAATGGAAACGGACCGTCTGTCCGTTTGCATCCGATCCGTTTGGCCGGATGGAAGAAAAATAGGACATTCTTCCGTCCGAAAAAACGGATGCGGATCTGGCGGACGTTAGCGGATGCATTATCCGCTAACGGATCCACTCCCATAGGGAAGCATTGAGGTCCGTTACCGGACATCCAAAAAACAGACGAACGGAACGGACGTGTGAAAGAGCCCTAACACTGCTGATGGGTGACAGGTGCACTGATTGGCACTGATGGGTGACAGTAACACTGCTTATGGGCAACAGGTACATTGATGGGCTACATTAATACTGTTGATAGGCGACAGGTACACTGATGGGTGACAGTAACACTGCTGATGGGCAGATGGGTGATGTGACAGGTGCTCTTTACTGTGGGTGTTTGTGCAGTATACTGTAACTCACTGTTACAGTACCTGACGCTGATATTGTACTAAATCGGCGATGCAAGCTGTGCTTCTCGCGCTCGCTGCCCCACGAGATGCCGTGCAACTATAGGAGTCTATTGGGGCGGCGAGCGATAGGAGCAACATAGCTCGGCGCTGGCTTCCGCAACTGGGCTCGGCATCGGCAAATATCGCCGCTACCCAGCCCCGTTTAGAGACAATATCGCAGTCACCACCTGTAGCTGACAGTCTTCTCCTCACACGTTTACTGGTAACAGCAGGTTACTAGTCTTTGTTTATATTTGTGATTGGCTGTGATTGGATACAGATGATCACATGGTAAAGAGCAGCTGTCATTGGCTCTTTACCCCGATTGGTGATACTGTTGTAGATACACAGCTCACCACTGATTGCCATGCTGTGCAATAGTGTTGAGCGGAATACGCCATATTCGATTTCGCGATATTGCGCGAATATATAGAAGAATATTTGCGAATATTCGCTAATATCGAATATTCGTGATATTTTATCCCAAAAAATTTTTGCTTTATGAATTTGTCAACAAACCTCACAGAATGTTGGTCAATAGGTTTAAAACCTCGCCCCCATGCCTCTCTACCTGATTTCATTTTCCAGCCAGACGGGATCCCCACTTATTGCCCCCGGGGTATGACTAAAATATTTGGACAATTCTACCAAGACCTATACAACTGTCTATCTAAGGACTCTGAGTCCCAGTTCTCTCAGGAGAAATTTGACGCTTTTGTTGACACTCTTAACCTACCCAAATTATCCCCAGGTGACCGTTCTGGACTTAATGCACAGATCACTGCTGAGGAGATTTCCAGGGTCATTAACCACTTAAGACCCGGACCAATACGCTGGTAAATGACCCAAAGTGTTTTTGCGATTCGGCACTGCGTCGCTTTAACAGACAATTGCGCGGTCGTGCGACGTGGCTCCCAAACAAAATTTGCGTCCTTTTCTTCCCACAAATAGAGCTTTATTTCGGTGGTATTTGATCGCCTCTGCGATTTTTATTTTTTGCGCTATAAACTAAAATAGAGCCACAATTTTGAAAAAAAACACAATTTTTTTACTTTTTGTTATAAAAAAAATCAAATAAACTAAATTTTAGTAAAACATTTAGGCCAAAATTAATTCAGCCACATGTCTTTAGTAAAAAAAAAAATCGCAATAAAAAAAAATAGCTACCTAGCGGGAACAGCGACACTAATACAGCGATCAGAAAAATGATCGTTTAGTGACGCTGGCAATAGGGAGTGAAAGGGTTAACTAGGGCGGTGATCAGGGGGTTAAAACTTTTTTAGGGGGGGTGGGGGGGCTATCCTGAACCTAACACTAACTGTTTTTTACACTGCCTGTCACACTGACACTAAATGCAGTGATTAGATCACTGCATTCAGTGACACTGTGACAGGGGGGTGGGGGGGGGGGGCGATCACAAGGGGTTAATATGCCTATGTGAGTGTGTGTCAGTGTTGTGTTGGTGCACACTTACTTGTGATGTCTTCTCTCATCAGCAGCGCTGGGAAACAGCGCTGCGATGAGAGATTACATCATTTCCTCCTTCCTGTGTAAACACAGGAGGAGGAACTGACACGATGGGAGCGCGCTCCCATTGGCTGGGAGCGATCGCGGGGGGGGCGGAAATCACGGACATCCGCCCGCTCGTCGGCGATCGCTCCCAGAGGCAGGGGAACCCACCACTTATTTTCTATTTTCTCAGTTTAACTAACTTGTATACAACCAGACTTGTCTATGTCCTGTTATAAACGTGACTGTATATTCCTCGCATTTTTTCATCGTTCAAATGTCTGGATTTTGTGATTATTTTGTCGGATTTGAAAATCTATAAATAAACGAAATTTCGCTAATGCGAAAATGATTGCGAAATTCTCATAAACGGAGATCATTTCCTGTATTACTAAACTAATATGCACTAAACACTAACTCTACACTAACTCTACTTAAAAATAAGGAGAATAAGGGGGAAAAGAAGGGCGGAGAAGATAATCGCGCAATATTCCTATTGCGCGATTATCTTCTCCGCCCTTCTTTTGCATCAGAGCCAATCAGAATAACTTGAATATTCGGCAAAAGGAATATCGCGCAATATTCCTTTTGCCGAATATTCGAGTTATTCTGATTGGCTCTGATGCAAAAGAAGGGCGGAGAAGATAATCTCGCAATATTCCGTTTGCCGAATATTCAAGTTATTCTGATTGGCTCTGATGCAAAAGAAGGGCGCATCAGAGCCAATCAGAATAACTCGAATATTCGGCAAAAGGAATATTGCGCGATTATCTTCTCCGCCCTTCTTTTGCATCAGAGCCAATCAGAATAACTCGAATATTCGGCAAAAGGAATATCGCGCAATATTCCTTTTGCCGAATATTCGAGTTATTCTGATTGGCTCTGATGCAAAAGAAGGGCGGAGAAGATAATCGTGCAATATTCCTTTTGCCGAATATTCGAGTTATTCTGATTGGCTCTGATGCAAAAGAAGGGCGCATCAGAGCCAATCAGAATAACTCGAATATTCGGCAAAAGGAATATTGCGCGATTATCTTCTCCGCCCTTCTTTTGCATCAGAGCCAATCAGAATAACTCGAATATTCGGCAAAAGGAATATCGCGCAATATTCCTTTTGCCGAATATTCGAGTTATTCTGATTGGCTCTGATGCAAAAGAAGGGCGGAGAAGATAATCGCACAATATTCCTTTTGCCGAATATTCGAGTTATTCTGATTGGCTCTGATGCAAAAGAAGGGCGCATTATCTTCTTATTCGAATATTCGCCGCAATATTCGAGTTGTTCGCGAATACTCGAATATGCAATATTCGTAGCGAATATTCGCAATGCGAATATTCGTGAGCAACACTACTGTGCAACCCCAAGGGCACACTTGTGTGGCAAGAATGGGAGGATGTCATATGACGTCCTCCCAGAATGAGGGTGTTCCTATCCAACCATCATTTCACTATGTGGCTGGTGGGAACCAGTTAAGGGGTTTTGTATTTTTATTAATTAGCTAATGGAAAACTGTTTAATCTGTTATAGCAAGTGTTGGTGTCAGTTTCTGATTCCTGGATTTTCACTCGGTTTGCTATTTGTTTGTGTGTGGTGTATTGCACTCTTCAGCCATGTCCAAATGGGGTGTTTCATGGCAACAGCTGCAGCATGGACTTCATTGTTATTAAGAGTGGGCAAAGATACTGGGTTCATCCAGACATTGCTAATAGAGAAGAGAGAGGCAGGATCTTGGCCATGATGTCACAATGACCTCTATGCATATAAGGAGAAATCCTTTGAATATGCATGGACATTGGTGACAAGGTCAGTTCTGCTGCTCAGCTTGATGTTCAAGTTCTTGTCGTGGCAGTTCTCTTAAAAAAAAGTCTTGTCCACTAATCCCACTTTTTATTTTAATGTGATGTTGGGTTTACTTGGCTAGTCAGGTGGTGGTCCTCGTGATTGATGAATTGATGGATTTGATGGATTTGTTGGATTTACAGCAAGCAATGTGTTTGTGGATTTATTTATTTACCGTATTTATCTGCGTATAACGCGCACTTTTTTCCTCTGAAAACAGAGGGTAAACAGTGCCTACACGTTATACGCTGATATAATGTGACACCAGCAGGGGGCGCCTATAGTCTGTGTCATTGTAAAACTAAGCTTGTAAATGTTTCTATAGCTCCATTTTTTTCAGGCTGCTCTCCTCCTCTGAGTGTAGCTTTGATTGGAGGAGGAGAGAAGTCACATATCCATCAGAGGAGGGCAGTCATGTGACCAGGTCAGTGGAAAAAAAAACGGAGCTATTGAGGTAAATGAAACCTTTGTTTTGCAATAGACAGCGGAGCAGCAGTGTGGTAGGGGCTGACAGTGATTTTTTATATTTTTTTTGCTTAACTGTAGAGAATGCTGACAGCACTGTCCCAGGAGACTGGGGGTCTCCTGGGAGTGCAGGGGGGTATAATGGATGGGGGCTGTATACTGGGGAGGGGGAATGTATAATGGATGGGGGGCTGTATACTGGGGAGGAGGGCTGAATACTGGGAGGGGGGCTGTATACTGGATGGGGGGCTGTGTACTGGATGTGGGGGCTGTATACTGGGGAGGGGGCTGTATACTGGGGAGGGGGGCTGTGTACTGGATGGGGGGTGTATAATGGATGGTGGCTGTATACTGGGGAGGGGGCTGTATTTTGTATGGGGGGGCTGTATACTGGAGGGGGGATGTGTACTGGATGGGGGGATGTATAATGGAGGGGGATTTGTACTGGATGGGGGGTGTACTAGACGGGGGATGTGTAATGGAGGGGGATGTGTACTGGATGGGGAAGGCTGTGTACTGTAAAGGGTGCTGAGAAAAAAAAATTCCCTGAACTCCACTCTTAAAATTGGGGTGCGTGTTATACGCCGGTGCGTGTTATACGCCGGTGCGTGTTATACGCCGATAAATACAGTGTTTATTTTTTTTTTTAATAAAGGACTTGTCAAATGTTTGGGTATCTTTTCCATTGTAACCCCATACTCAAGTAGAGGGGATGCTGTATTTTGGGGTCCACTTATTATTAGATGGGGCTTCTAGATTACGCCCCCAGTCCACATACCCCCCAACCACTGAGCAGCAGTTGTGGGGAAGAGGCCCTTGTCCTCATCATCGTGGAGTTTGCAAGGGAGTTTCCCCTGGCATGGTATATCGCATGTTGAGGTCAGCTGGCCTGGTTCAGAAGGGGGCAGCACATTCATAACCTGGTGTATATTTTTGTGTGTGTGAAGTATCCCCTAAAATCCAGACCAGACTCAATGATCTCAGGAAGGTCAAGTCCATTTGCACACACAATCTATCTAAATGAAAGTGCCCAAAAAAATACTAAAGTATGAGCTGCTCCCAAATGATCTTATGTCAATATAACTAAATCTTTTGTATGAGCTCCTGAAATCAGAAAAATATTTTATTAGAATGAAAGTACTTGCTGCCATTCCCTACTTGATTGATGATCTGGGTGAGAAAGAAAAGATAAAGAAGAAAAGATGGAATATCTTTTACCATTCTTCCCTTATAGATTTTTTTTTTTATGACCACATGAGCCTCAAAATCTTTCCACTGCTGAGAACAACAGCTCCATCTCTACCAAATGTAATTTTGAATGAGGCCTTGGGTGAACATTTAGAATCCATTACAAAAAGTGCAGTTTTTCGCATATTTCCATCGAATAAAAGCAGTAACAAACCCAAAAACAAACAGGTATTATATTGCAGCTTATCACTTCTTTAATGTGATGGCTGTGTTATTTTTTTTATTTTTTTAGGCTCTACTTATTTAATGTTCACCTGGTGATCCTGCCATTAAAGTGGCTGTAAACTAGATTCATGAAATTTGACCTGGGCGCATATATCTGCAGCGCCTTTATATCTCTATTCAAATCCCTAAGTCTTGTGGCTTTCTCCTGCTCTGTTCTTCTGTTATCAGCATGATAACTTCTGATAAGTTCACTGAGACATGTCATAAAACCAGGCTGAAATTTGTGTCAGGGAGGGTGCTATAAATGGATGATCAGAAAGTTGCTTTACTCACAGGACATCGCTAAAAGTTTATCTGTAAGGGGGAGGTATGCCTTTCCTCCAAACAGCGGCCTCCCAGTGTAATCCAAGACTTGCAGAATGGGAAACACGTTGTGCACTTTCTAAACAGTATATAAAGCTGAAGGCAGCGGATACACATGTAAAATGTATGTAGGGTGATTTGTTTCATCTCTATGTATCATCTGAGGCAGTATAATTCACTGGGTATATGTGAGGAATTACATCCACTTTAAGTCTCTAGTTTTTTAACAGAACAAGCTGTCTTGCAGATGTAGTGGTTAGCGTTCCTACTTAGCATAAAAAAAAAACAGGATCTCTGTCTTCCCTACTAACAGAACTGCGATCTACCTTGTTTACATAGGCAGACCACCATTCTGCCTCTGTCAGGAAAGATCAATGGAACCCGGTGGACATTGGGTCCACTGGGCGCACTTATTGGCTCTCGCTGTGTGAAATCACAGCAGGAGCAGGTCATCGGCAGTGTGCGCATGTTACAGACTTGGAAGTGCAGGATCATGTACCTGTATGTGATTCTGCGCACAGGAGCTGCTGCCCACAGTAAATGTACGTGGCGCGGTCGGCAAGAGGTTAAAAGCACTCCAAGTGAGGCAAACACACCAAAAACTGCAGTGCCTCACCATGCTCCACTTCAAAAAAAGTTCTGGAGCTTCTCTATGGTTGGGTGAAGGGCAGCCTATTCAAGTGAATGGGCTGCCCTATGCGTAAAAAGTGAAAATGCTCCAAACACCCAAAACAAACGTACGCGAGAATGGAATTTTTCGACAAGTAGTGATGTAAACGGGGCCTAACAACTAAGTGTCTTCGTCCCCTCTCTTCTATGTACTTGTATAAAGATGATAATACACTATGCAATCTGATTGTGCAATCTCTGTACAATTTCCTTTAGATGGAGTAGGAGGTCACACCTCAACATTCAATTTGTATCAAATCAGACAGGCCCTTGTACTACATAGCTGATGGAAGAGCTAAAGGGGATTGTACAATCAGATTGGATAGAAAGTGGGTGGAAGTGGTATTGTAATGAGGGAGGTGTGGTCCAGAATGGAACACGCCCTATCACACCCTCTTCTGTGATGCAACAAGAAAGTGAATGCTTCTGGGAGAGAACATAACAGGAAGTGAATGCTGAGAGACAATCTACAGGAAGTGATGGAATATGAAAATCCTTTTAAAAATACAAATTAACTGACACAATTTAAACCTCTTGTAGATAAGGTAATTAAGAGAAAAGCACATTGGGATAGCTGAGCCAGAAATGGCATTGTAAAACGTTTCCATTTATTATGAAAAGTGAAATTCTGTTTGAAAAGTTGAACTTATACTTTATTTTTGCCATCCTCTCCTGCATCCCCAACTTAACTCTCAGGCCGCGTACACACGAGGGGATATGTCCGCTGAAAACGGTCCGATGGACCGTTTCAGCAGACATCTCCGATCGTGTGTATGGGCTAGCGGACAGATTTGTCCACCCGACAGATTTCAAAGCATGCTTTGAAATATATCCGGTGGGAATCTGTCCGCCCGACATGTCTGCTTGTTAGTACACTTACCAGCAGACATGTTGTCCCGTACCGCCGCCGCCGCCGAATGGATTCGGCGCATGCGCGGAAGTGTTTTACTTCCTGGTGCGGTGACGTGACGTCACCGCGCCGTCCGCCGGCGGGGAATTTGATCCGATGGTGTGTACACGCCATCGGATCAAACTCCAGATCGGACATATCCGATGGAAATGGTCCGCGGACCGTTTTCATCGGATATGTCCGATCGTGTGTACGAGGCCTCAGAGTTTGATGATCTTTCTGGACCTGTGGGTAGTCAAATATAGAACTCAAAACGTTTTACTATTCAAGAAAAAGCAGAAAAAGCACCATGTATAGCAAATAATATAAAAAAAAAATACAGAAAATATGGACTTAAAAAAGATAATATATATAGTTTTCTTGATGGCATTAAGACATTCTGCAATGCCCAATTAGCCAGAGTGAAAGGCATACAAGCTAACGTTAAAGACAATCCTCAAAAATGATGCTTTGCCATAACAGACCTTAACCACTTGTCCACCGCCCACCGTCATATGACGGCGGGCGGAGGACTCCATTGTTCTGACATCACGTCATATGACGTGATGTCCCTTTAAAGCCGCGTGCGGGCGCGCGTCGCCGGCGGCGCGCGCGCGCACCCGCCGCTCCGCGGGGATCCCGTGCGAGTGCCCGGCGGCAACGATCGCCGCCGGGCACACGCGATTGCTCTGTAAGTGAGCTGGGACGTGCAGCTCTGTATGTAAACACAGCGCTGCACGTCCCTGTCAGGGAGAGAGGTGACAGATTGTGTTCCTTGTACATAGGGACACAATCGGTCACCTCCCCCAGTCACCCCCCCTCCCCCTACAGTTAGAACACTCATAGGACACACATTTAACCCCTTCCCCGCCCCCTAGTGGTTAACCCCTTCACTGCCAGTCACATTTATACAGTAATCAATGCATATTTATAGCATTTTTCACTGTATAAATGTAAATGGTCCCAAAAATGTCAGAAAAGTGTCCGAAATGTCCGCCATAACGTCGCAGTCCCAATAAAAAAATCGCAGATCGCCGCCATTAATAGTAAAAAAAAAAAAAAAAAAAAAATGCCATAAACTATCCCCTATTTTGTAAACGCTATAAATTTTGCGCAAACCAATCGATAAACGCTTATTGCATTTTTTTTTTACCAAAAATATGTAGAAGAATACGTATCGGCCTAAACTGAGGGAAAAAAAAAATTTTTATATATTTTTTGGGGCTATTTATTATAGCAAAAAGGAAAAAATATTGAATTTTTTTAAAAATTGACGCTCTATTTTTGTTTATAGCGCAAGAAATAAAAACCGCAGAGGTGATCAAATACCACCAAAAGAAAGCTCTATTTGTGGGAAAAAAAGGACGCCAATTTTGTTTGGGAGCCACGTCGCACGACCGCGCAATTGTCAGTTAAAGCGACGCAGTGCCGGAAGCTTATATTTTGTCTGGGCAGGAAGGGGGTCTAGGTGCACAGTAGGTAAGTGGTTAAAAAAAATTTAAAATAAAAAAAAAATTCACATCTTTTTTTTACAGGATGGTTAAAAAAAATGGGAATTGACTGAGGTTATAAAGCACCAATCAGATTATTAAATCCTGAAAATCCAAGAGATGTCATTAAAATTGCATTATGTGGGGATCCAAGGTCCAATACCAGCTGTGTCTAATAACATACCTCAATTTTCCAGAAATTTACAAATCGGTTCAGATTTTCTTGAGCCCTTGGCTAAACAAAGAAAATCCAATCACAAAGATCCTGCTAATTATGGACTGGTATTTCTGCTCTACAAATCCTTCTAGCACAGTAACCACCAACTTTTCATCAGGAACCTGGAAAGAGTTAAAGTAGGAAGAGAGGGAAAAGAATGTTCCTGAATTACATGAATTGGTATGTCGCACTCAATAAAATTATATCATTACAAAAAATACTGTATTATATTATAGCACCTACCAGTATGAAACTCTAATATTAGTTTTCTACAAATGCAATTAAAATTTCTGTGGCATATTGCTTAAAGTGGAACATCACCCAAAAGGGGAAGTTCCGCTTGTTTGCTTCCCCATGCTCAGACTTCCAACCGGATCTCTGCGGTGATCTGAGTAATAGCTCACCCCCCTTTGCTGGCAGCCTTCTGGGACACATCACATGTCCCAGAAGACTGTGGGACGATTCACAAAACACAGCAAGGCTCACACATATGCAGTGCGCAAGAGACACAGAAGGCTGTTTCTATGCCACCTCCACCCAGATCTCTGCAGCGATCTGAGTAATAGTTCATCCGCCCTTGCCAGCAGCCTTCTGGGACACATTACAGGTCCCAGATGACTGTGGGACCATTCACAAAACACAGCAAGGCTCACGTATATGCAGTGTGCAAGAGACACAGAAGGTTGTTTCTATGATTTGGCAATAGTCATTTTGGCACCCAACAAGATGAAGAAGATCAAACATTGCAGACTATTAGGTATACGTTCAACCAGAACATTAAGAAGGGCAATTTGAGGTGTTTGTGGAACCGACACGCCTGTGACTCTACGCAACAGAGCAAAGATACCATTCCAAAAGCTATGAATCCTAAGACACTCCCAATATACATGGTACATCCCAACAGATTACACCATTGAAATTACAATGGACATGCAGAGGGATACATTCTTGCCGTGTTGGGACTAAATACCAGCAGGTAAAAATCTTTACATTTGCTTCCGTTAAGGCAACATTCATAATTCCAGTACACAAATGGAAAAAACATTTATGCCATAGTTCAAAATCTTTATCCTCCACAAGATCCTCTCCCAGTCTAATATAAGAAAATTTGGGAGAAGTGCCCAGTAGCAGCCCATAAATAGGAAATATATCTCCCAGCTGACCATAGTCCTGTGTGCACCATTTCTCATATGGGGTAAAATTATGAGTGATCTGCCCCTCCGACCAGATAAATCTCAAAAAGTAGGAAATCTGGAAGCATATAAAGCATTCTATAGGAGCTATCTCAAGGATTTCCCCACAGAAGGCCTCCTATACAAAAAGTAGTGTCCAATTCTATAAAGCCCTTTATCAAACCACCGTTGAAATGCCTCAATGTACTGTCCGACTTTTAATTTTTGGGGGAGACTGAAGCTCCTCTTTAATGTAATTTCAAATATTATAAAATCTGCTTTATTTCCAGCCCCCTAGAATGAATATATAATCTTTGTAGTGTGAGGGGCAGCCCCTCTACCAGGCAGAATTTTTACTTTCCCTGAAGTTCAGCTTTAACCGCATCAATACCAGGCTTTTATACCACCTCCATACCGGGCCTATTCTGACACTTCTCTCCTACATGTAATAATCATCATGCTTTTGCTAGAAAATTACACAGTACCCCCAAACATTATATATGTTTTTTTTAGCAGACACCCTAGGGAATAAAATGGCGGTCATTCCAAAGTTTTATCTTGCACGGTATTTACGCAATTATTTTTCAAACGCCTTTTTTTTGTAAAAAAAATTGTTTTATGAATTAAAAAAATAACAAAACAGTAAAGTTAGCCCAATTTTTTTGTATTATGTGAAAGATTATGTTACACCGAGTAAATAGATACCCAACATGTCACGCTTTAATTATGCGCACACTCATGGAATGGCGCCAAACTTCGGTACTTAAAAATCTCCATAGGCAACGCTTTATTTCTTTTTTACAGGTTACAGTTTAGATTTACAGAGGAGATCTAGTGCTAGATTCGTTGCTGGCACTCTAACGCACGCGGCGATACCTCACTTATGTGGTTTAAACGGCGTTTACATATGTCGGCGGGACTTGCGTGTGCGTTCGCTTCTGCACGCGAGCTATCGGGGACAGGGGCGTTTTAAATTTTTTTTTTATCTTTTATTTATTTTTTTGACTTATTTTTTATTTATTTTTACACTTTTTTTCATTTTTTTTCCACTTTTATTCCTATTACAAGGAATGTAAACATCCCTTGTATTAGGAAATGTGTGTGACAGGTCCTCTTTATGGAGAGATGTGGGGTCAATAAGACCTCACATCTCTCCTCCAGGCTGGAAACCATGAGATCGGTGAAAAAAAATTCACCGATCTCATGAATGGGGGCTTACAGCTGCAATTGCGGCTTTGTTTACTTACGGGGACCCGGGCGTGACGTCATCAGATCGCGCCCGGGTCCTCCGACGGTCATAGAGATGCCTGGTGACCATGTGGTCACCAGTCATCTCTATGCTTCCTGCCGCCGCCGACGATTCGTTCTCCGGGCCCCCGAAGGCACAGGTGAGCCCGGAGAAGCACCGGATGGCGGCGGGAGGGGGGGATGTCCCCTCCCGCGGCCTGTAAGAACGATCAAGCGGCGGAACCGCCGCTATGATCATTCTTACATTGTGCAGAATCGTCGGCTGAAGAAGAGGATATCTGGATGATGCCTCTGGCTGCAGGCATCATCCAGATATTCGCCTGCAATGCCCAGGCCGTCAATTGATGGCCACTTAGGATGGTAAATCCCATCCCAGGCCGTCAATTTTCTATGGCTGGGTATTGAAGTGGTTAAGGAATTACAAAGCCACACAAACTGAACAATTGAAATAACTGAATGTAGCTGAAAAGGACCTCTCTTGGTAACATATGTATATTTGGAATACACTTAGTTTGACCATTAGATCAGACCCTAATGTGAAGCACCTCCAGATTACCTTAAAGCTTAAATTCTGAACTCCAGGATATTATTATTATTATTATTATTATTATACAGGATTTATATAGCACTAACAGCTTGCATAGCACGTTACAACATGAGGGCAGACATTACAGTTACAAGTACAATTCAATACAGGAGGGATCAAAGGGCCCTGCTCATTAGCGCTTACGATTTAGAAGGGAGAGTCAAGTGATACAAAAGATAATACTTATGGGGGATGAGCTGATGGAGAAAACGGAAATACAGTTATTAGGTGTGGGTAGGATAGGCTTCTCTATAGAGGAGGGTTTTCAGGGATCGTCTTAAAGCTAATAGAGTTGGGGATATTCGGACAGATTGTTGTAACGAGTTCCATAGGATTGGAGAGGCTCTAGAAAAGTCCTTAAGGTGAGCAATAGGAGGATGTGACGAGGGAGCTAGAGAGCAGGAGGTCTTGAGAGGAATGAAGAGAACAATTAGTTTTAGTTAGGTATTTTGAGACTAGGCTAGTGATGTAGTTGGGGGCTAATGCTGGCCATACACGATCCGAAAAATCGGGCAAAAATCGGTCGTTCTGACAGTTTGTTCGATAATCGTCTGGACGTTTTTAAGCCGAAAAAAAACGAAGGACAAGTTTGGAAATGTTCTCCAGAACGAACTTCAAATAGGAAGATTAATGTGTTTCCCGTTCGAACTTTCTGCACTAGGTATATGAAAAAAAAAACTAACCAAATTATTTTTATTTATGTCCACTGAACGATTTATCGGTTATTACATGATGGCACTATCGTTTGCGCTCATGACCAAACTTTTGTTTTTCGAAAGTTACTTTGGACGATTTTCCGTGGAGTGTATGGCCAGCATAAGTTGTGGATGGCTTTGTAAGTAGTTGTCAGTATTTTAAATTAAAATGTTATGTTTGTAATATGCCTGTTGACATTCGCTGGGCAAATGCAACAATACCTAACACTTGATCCTAAGGTCGCGTACACACGAGGAGACATGTCCGCTGAATCTGGTCCGCAGACCAGTTTCAGCGGACATGTTCGATCGTGTGTACGGCCTAGCGGACAGGTTTCCAGCGGACAAAAGTTTCTAAACATGCTTAGAAACTTGTCCGCTGAAAACCTGTCCGTCGGACATGTCTGATGGTTAGTACGCCCAACCATCGGACCGAAATCCCGCGCATGCGTCAAATTGATTCAACGCATGTGTGGAAGCATTGAACTTTCTTTTGCCAGCACGTTGGTGTCTTCTACATCACCGCGTTCTGGTCTGCGGGGATTTTGGTCTGATGGTGTGTACACACATCAGACCAAAAGTTCCCTTCAGACATGTCCACTGGAAACGGTCCGTCGGACATGTTTCCTCGAACATGTCTCCTCGTGTGTACGCGGCCTTAGAGAAAAAAGCCCTAAGAACATTCAAACTTGAGAGTTAACATTCACTAATAGAAAAAATAGCCCAGCAATATAGTTTAAGAGCATTTACCCAGCATGGGGATATTATGAAGGAGACCTCAGCACTGTGTTTGTCTATAGAGATTCCTGTACAAACTGCCAAATTAACTGGTGTTTGTCCTAGTAAACCTCTTGCTGCAGTGTGAAGCAAAACATGTATTAGTGTTAATATTAGGGAGCCAGCACCCATCAGCATCCTAACAACCATCTCTGCCTAAGGCAGGGACAGCTCAAAAGATAACCTTAGCAAATAGCCAAGTAACCTAGATGTAACCTCTTTGTCTTCTATACTGAACATATATGGTTCTAGAGAATATCCATAATTTAGACCCCAAATACTCTTTAGCATGCTTCAGAAGAGATACCCAGTTGCATTTTTTTTTTATTGGACACAAATCACTAAACTTCTGCTTTACTGTGTTGGTGGTGCGAACGCAAAACATTTCTGTCCTGTCATAGTTTCACTTAGGTATCTTTCTATATATGTCCAGGCTAAAAAAAAAGGAGCTGTGTCTAAGGACAGAAGAGTGATCTTATCTTGTTATGCTTATGAACAGAGCTTTTTTTCAGGGGGGACTTGGGGGAACTCAGTTCCACCACCTCTGGCTCAGACCCTTTGGTGCCTGCTCACCACAATCACTTATAAAAACACAGAAGTCTGGTTTCTGTGTTTACAAGCAACAGCTCTGCACTCTATATGTAACCCCCTGAACTCTACACTCTGTATGTAATGCAGTCCTGGTATTCAATGCCCATTTAAGACCCTTCTACTCTTTGTGAAATCTGAACGGGGTCTTGGTTGAGTTCCTGCACATATTTTCTGAGAAAAAAAAGCTCTGCTTATGAAGAAGAAAAAGGTTCAGTATCTTTTAATGTAAAAGTGTTAAAAATCAAGATTCACATTTTTTTTTCTCCACGAGACATATTCAGTGAATCACCAGCAAAGCCTTATTTTCATGAATTATTTGCTCATCTCTAGTATGCAGGGTCAAGTTGTTAACATGCCACATATAAAAATGTTATTACCATTAGGCCACCTATAAAAGTATGCAGCCCGCAAAAGTGAAAGACCTTTCTGTTATAACCTGACCTTATTCACCTTTACTTTAGCAGTTTCTTCATGAAGAACTACATTGAATTGTACAGTTGCTAAAACGTGGTAACCTTATAGTTTTGCATAATGTGTCAGCTGTCAACCTTAAGCAAGCTAAAATGGTATCAATTTTTTATATCCATCATATCCATCTAATATTAGAGATAAGAACAGAATGTTCAGAGTGCCTTCATAGTCTTTTTTTTTAAACAAGAAACTGAAGCTGAAATCACAGAAGATGAGATACAATATTAACCATTTAGACTTCAAAACCATTTAATATCTGACTTTAAAAGAACAAATAACGGCACAGAAAAGTATCAGTCCATTGAAAAGTAAGGAATAAGCAATTAGCTGGGAAATAAAAGTACTAGTCACTCAGGTCAGGACAGGAAGATGATGTATGAACTTTGAAATGGCTCTTGTACTTAGATTCCAATGCTGAAGATGGTTAGTCAGCATTAACAGAACAAAGTGATAGAACAGTAGAATTTACAATACAGTTCATCGCTTTTTCTATTCTTAATGTCACTGTCTTTTTGTGGAAAGCATTTTGTAGGATTTAAGATAAAGTTGAATACTTTTTAGATTCCAGCTATCAGTATAACCGTTTTTATTTGTAACAATAGAGAAATAACTTTTTAGTGCAATGTTTAACTATACCATACATACGATACAGTATATTACTATAAACTAACAAAATAAAATAAAAATATATATATATAAACCATATGCTAAAATAGTATGTTTATAATGTGTTTACTATAACAACAAAGCTATGAAAAGTGCTAATACAGCAGCCATGCTATTATTCTTGTTATAGAAATAGTTGGATATATTTATATAATAAAATAATACAATAGCAATATTTTTTTTAATGACTAAAAATACTGTATAACAAATGCCAAATAAATAAATAACATTATGTTGCAAAGGTCAGCCACTGTCTCATGGACCATTCTTGTTACACCTTTCACTACAGCATCTCCTTTGCAGGGAAGCTTTATGTGCTTAAGTGTCGGTTCACACAGGGACAACCCGACTCACAGCACAACTTTGCAAGGCAACTTCAGCACGACTTCAGCGCGACTTAAAGTTGCCTCTAGGACAGGCGAATTTGGTTGTGAACAATCACAGAATAATCAGCTCTGTGGGAGGGAGGGGTTTGCCTGAGTAAACTATTTTCTCTTCCTGTAAAGTTGCTTCAGTTAAGACAGAGATCCGACTTCTTCCATTGAAATCTATGGGTACAAGTTGACTAGAAGTCGCCTTGAAGTAGAACAGGAACCTTTTCTGAAGTCGGAACCGACTTCAGTAGTGTACATTAAGACGGCTCCCATTCACTTCAATTGAATTTCTCATGTCACGCAACTTGGGGCGACACAAGTCAGATCCCATGTCGCGGTAGTGTGAACCGGCACTTACATGTTTTATTTTGAAAAATTCAGTCTTTTTGAAACAAAACAAAGAAAAAGACAGCCAAAGTAAACTGGGTTTGCACCAGGTGTACAAATGCAATCTCAGAGGGCTAGGTGGATATGGGGGAAGGGGACAACGATGGTAATGCAAGTCAGAAAACAAGAGAAGTCAGATCAAGTCAGTCAGCCAAGCATTTGAAGAGGATAAACAGTGTTGATATGGCAACAAACTCAGGCCAGATGAAGTTACCTCAGAGGTCAGCTCATAAAAGGTCAGCCAAATAGTATCACAAAAGTAAGAGCTGATGAGATTGAAGTCTACTGTAGGCAAGAAGAATCTGGCATCTGGTCTCATAATAGGTTCAACCAATCAACACATGTCCTGGTATGCCTGAAGGAGTTAAAATAGTTAAATGTGTGTATGTCCATGCCTTTGAAGTAAGAATACTTGAGGAGGAGGAGCTGAGACCAGTGGCGTATCCAGCGTATGGCAGCCATGGCACGTGCCATGGGCGCCTTGGGGAGGGGGGCGGGAAAAAAATGCTGCCCATACGAAAAAATATTCCCACCTGTTCTCCTGTGGGTGCCACCTCCCATACTATAGCTCTGGTGCCGGCGGCGGCACAGCAATTCACTTGTTGCTGGCTGGCACCTGGCATTATAATAGCGCCCCCCCCCCCCATGCTTGCCTATGAGATCGCCCAGACCATCATTTGGCTAAAGCTCCGCCTACACGTGCCACACAGGGGGGGTGGTGTCAGGCTGGTCCCCCCCTCAGCGAATGAAAGAAGACATCACACGGTGATAGAATAGGCAGGTATCGGCTTTGCAGGAAGGGGGGCTTGCGAGCTGCACCCGAGCCAGCAGCACATCTGGGGGACCGGTGCAACGACCCCCTTCGCTCTGATCAGTCTCTGGCAGCGGCTGGCAGCCGAGCAAAGAAGCCGCCTGCCCCTTTACGTCTATACAGTGCTCTGCATGCAGGAGGGGGAGTCGGCTTCTCTGCTCGGCTGACAGCCGCTGCCCGAGACTGATCAGAGCCGTGAGAGAAGGGGATCGTTGCGCCAGTCCCACAGATTTGCTGCTGGCTCGGGTGCAGCTCGCAAGTCCCCCCCCCTCCGCCAAGCCACGACCTCGGGCTCTCTAGTGTGTTCTGAGCCTGTACATTATAGATCTGTATTGTAGAAGGGGAGGGGTCTGTATTGTGGGAAGTGAAGGGGTCTGTATTGTAGGAAGGGGGGTCTATATTGTAGAAGAGGAGGGGTCTGTATTGTAGAAGGAGAGGGGTCTGTATTGTAGGAAGGGGGGTCTGTACTGTGTGGGGGGTGTCTTTACTGTAGCGGGGGTCTGTACTGTAGGGGACCTGTACTGTAGGGGGTCTTCACTGCAGCTGGGCCTGTACTGTAGCGGGGGCCTGTACTGTAGCGGGGGTCTGCACTGTAGGGAGGGGGTCTGCACAGTAGGGGACCCAGAACTATTAAGGGGTGGTGTCTGTGTAACATACAAGCGCCTAGAGGTGCAGGGTGTTGTGTAATTTAAAGGGGTCCAGAGCTGTGGGGGGCTGTATAATGTAAAGGGGTCCAGAGGTGCAGGGTGCTGTGTAATGTAAAGGGGTCCAGGGGTGCAGTGTAGTGTAAAGGGGTGCAGGGTGCTGTGTAATGTAAAGGGGTCCAGTGATGCAGGGTGCTGTGTAATGTAAAGGTGTCCAGAGGTGCAGGGTGCTGTGTAATGTAAAGGGGTCCAGAGGTGCAGTGTAGTGTAAAGGGGTGCAGGGTGCTGTGTAGACATGTGCACAGACAGAATTTTTTTTCGTTTTTTTGTTCCGTTTCGTATGGTTCGGTAGGTTCGTTTCCATTAGTTTTTTGTAAGACGCCCGTTTTCCTGTTCGTTCCCGTTCGTTTTTCGTACAACGCAATTTTTTCGTATTCCGATCGTTTCGTATTTTCGTTACCGTTTTATTTTCGTACATGCGGGATGGTTCGTTATTCTGTTAAATTCATGTTCATTTTCGTCAATGATTTGCATTCTGTATTTTGAATTCCTTTTTCTGTTCGTATTTTCAGTCGTATGTTCATATGACATCTATAACAAAAGATTTGCATTCTGTATTTTGAATTCCTTTTTTCTGTTCGTATTTTGGATTCAAAATACAGAATGCAAATCTTTTGTTATAGACGTCATATGAACATACAACTGAAAATACCAAAAGAAAAAGGATTCAAGATACAGAATGCAAATCTTTTGTTATAGATGTCATTTTCGTTTTTTTGAATGGGCAGTGAGTGAGTGTAGTTAGTAAAGCAGCTTCTCTTTTTATGCGACTGAAAATACGAACAGAAAAAGCATTTTCGTCATTTTGTACTTTCGTAAATATATTACGGGATTCGCGGCACTTTCAACGCGTGGCTCATCCATATTAACTATTGTTAAGCCCCATACACTTGGTCAGACTTTTTTAACAACAAACATAAAAACGATCATTTTCTGTTCGTTTTTAGAAAATTTGTTCGTTTTTAAACTCCATCAGAAAACCATTTTTGGGTTCAAAAGTCTGGCCAACTGATCTCCCTTCAATGAAAATCCCCAGAAAAGTTTATTTGGCTTTACTGTACTACTCACTGTACTAGTGTACTCAGCACAAAAGAGAAGCTGCTTCACTAACTACACTAAGGCCGCATACACACGGCAGAGAACCTCGACGGGCAGAACACATCGTTCCGCCCGTCGAGGTTCTCTGCCGGCCGTCGAAATCGGCGACCCGCACGTCGGGAATGGCAACCAGCCATTCATCCAGGCGGGCCGTCGAGCAAAAAGAGAGCGTGCTCTCTTTTCGCTCTACGGGATTCCTGACGGGCGGGGCGAGCCAGAAGCGTACACAGCGTGCAAATCTTTTGTTATATGTCATTTTCGTTTTTTTGAATGGGCAGTGAGTGAGGCGGCGTACACACGACCGAGGTTCTCACTGGAAACCAGCGAGAACCTCGCTGGAAGCTGCATTCCAGCGAGGTTCTCGCTGGTTTCCAGTGAGAACCTCGGTCGTGTGTACGCCGCCTCACTCACTGCCCATTCAAAAAAACGAAAATGACATATAACAAAAGATTTGCATTCTGTATCTTGAATCCTTTTTCTTTTGGTATTTTCAGTCGTATGTTCATATGACATCTATAACAAAAGATTTGCATTCTGTATTTTGAATGCAAAATACGAACAGAAAAAAGGAATTCAAAATACAGAATGCAAATCTTTTGTTATAGATGTCATATGAACAATGAACATACGACTGAATATACAAACAGAAAAAGGATTCAAACAAAATACAGAATGCAAATCTTTTGTTATAGATGTAATTTTCGTTCTTTTGCCGTTTTCGTTTTGTCGTATTTTCGTCAGATCGTTCGTTCGTATTTGTGGTTGTTCGTTATGCGGCTCATTCGTAATCCCGTTGTTTTCGTATTTTGGTGCTTTAATTTTTTTCGTATGTACACAATATCCTGCGGTTACGAAAATGAACATTTTCGTACGAAAATAACATTCGTACGAACGGGAATGCACATATCTAGTGCTGTGTAATGTAAAGGGGTCCACAGGTACAAGGGCTGTGTAATGTAAAGGGGTCCAGGGTGCTATGTAATGTAAAGGGGTCCAGAGGTGCAGTTGTGGAGAGGGGGGTACACAGAATTGACAAAAAGATATTGAAGGATGCAGAGGTGTGCAGGGGGCACAGCAGGGTGTTTTTACATTTTAAGGTGGGGGGGTGCCAGATATAGGATCTGCCCTGGGTGCCAAATGCTCTAGGTACGCTCCTGCCCTCCTTTCCTCTGCATCTTCTTTCCGAGCGCAAGTGGGTCGTTGACGTCACCGTCGTCCCTCGTGAGGTCAGTGACTACGAGAGAAGTTGAACAATTGTTAGACTCTAGTCTCTGGAACCCCCAGCCGGGCAGCACTGCAGCAGGCCAGGTACTTCCTAATAGTCACACACTAATCTGTTCTCATCATCATCATGTTCATGTGAACTGAATTATGATGTGTGCCACTGCCAACTGCCAACCAAATATAGTGCTTAATATATGGATTAAATAAATTATATTTATGCAAAGCCATAGTTATCATAAATAAAGTGATTTGTGCAAGTAGAACCTGCTGTTACACAAATCACTTTATTCATTATATCAATGGCTATATATAATTATAATTTATTTAATCCATATTGAGAAAGCACTATATTTGATTGGCTGCTTGCTTCTGTTTGGGCCTGTACCTGGCACATGATGACTTGGGCTACTTTCACACTGGGGCGTTGCGCCGCATTTATGTTTTTTGCACCGCATTTATGGGTGCTGGTAAGGCTGTATTTATGGGTGCTGGTAAGGCTGCAATTATGGGTGCTGGTAAGGCTGTATTTACAGGTGCTGGTAAATCCGCAATTATGGGTGCTGGTAAGGCTGTAATTACGGGTGCTGGTAAGGCTGTATTTACAGGTGCTGGTAAAGCAGCAATTATGGGTGCTGGTAAGGCCGCTTTCATGGGTGCTGATATTACCGCATTTATGGGTGCTTATATTACCGCATTTATGGGTGCTGGTAAGGCCGCATTTATGGGTGCTGACAGGGGCGCAGTTTCAGTGCTTGCCATAGGCGCCATTTTCACTAGATACGCCTCTGGCTGAGACGTACCTGGGCAGCTAAGTAAGAAGAAGATGGAGCAACAGACGACTGACCGGCAGATGACTAGACTAAAGCCCAATCAATCAGAGAACAACCAGCAGACAACTGATTAGTAAATGACCATCTAGCAGGTGAATGTCTTAGGCCTCGTACACATGATTAAATGAGTCTGTTCAAATCGGTCGGACTGACCGATTTGAACAGATCTGTCTGCTGGGATTTTGGTTTGCTCGCGTGTACACACGAGCAAACCAAAATCCCTGCCAGCAGACAGCACGCTGACGCGTCGGTGACGTGGCGGTGACGTTGATGCCGCCACGTCACCGCACCAGGAAGTAAAACACTTCCGCGCATGCGTCGAAATCATTCGGCGCGTGTGCGAGAAGACATGTCTGCTGGTTAGCATACTAACCAGCAGACATGTCGGGCGGACGGGTTCCCAGCCGACAGATTTCAAAGCATGCTTTGAAATCTGTCGGGTGGCCAAATCCGTCTGTTTGCCCGTACACACGATCGAATCTGTCTGCTGAAACGGTCTAGCAGACCGTTTCCAGCAGACAGATTTGATCGTGTGTACGAGGCCTTACAGAAACGTGCTGGGTCAAATACCGTGGAGTATAAATATAGAAAGTGCTATCAGAAATCATTGTAAATGATATCTCAATTTACAATTTAATTAAAACAGATACGAATTATGCCAAGTCCCTTCACAGAGGTGTTTTGTCAGTCTCTGTTGCAACACCTACACACTTATGCACCTATGCACTGTTTATCATGTGTATTTAAAACTGAACATAAGCTGTGAATAAATTGCTTGGCTCCTTTCTACAGTCTCAGTTTGAGGTCCCTCATTCTACCACTATTATAATGATTAACTGTTTATCTGACAAGTGCTAGGAGGGGGCAGTCACTATACATAGGTTTTCAAGCATGCAGACTTCCCTGCTAACCAGCAGCTTGGAAATTGCACTGTGAAAAGTTAAAGCGCAGCCACTGTAACAGAAATCTATCAATCCTTAGTCACAGTTATAAGCTAAAGGAAGAGCGTGTTACTGGAAACCTTTCCTATAATATAATTTCACTCCTCTTCCACAACAAAGCAAAAACTTGAACTTTAAGCTCAAGCTTTGCTTGATGTGTAAATTGCCATTATAACCACTTGTATTGATTTGGTTGACTTGGCGTTTTGCAATATGAGCACTGTATTTCAAAAAATCCTAACTCGGTTGTCTCGCAAAATTAGCAGAATTCAGGCCAAATCGATGTGCAGTACCGAGTTTGGTCTGAGAAGGGGGGGCGCCGAAACCGAGTGGAGCCAAACGGTGCCGATCGCAGCCAATCGGAACAAATTCTGAAATGCACAGAAAGACTCGGTTGACCTAGGCAAACCTCAGGAACGGAGTCTTTCCGAGGTTTGCTGAGAGCAGCCGAGGTGTCCTCAGGCCTTTCCGTCCATTTCCGAGGCTCTCCGGTGCCCCCCACCTCTGGCCGCATGCGGTATTGCATGCCATTGAAGTCAATGTGGAAAAAATTATTTTTGTTTCCATTGGGGAAATTTGCTTTGATATGCGAGTACTTTGGATTACAAGCATTCTCCTGGAACAGATTATGCTCATAATCCAAGGTTCCACTGTATACAGTATATATATTGAGTTTTAATAAGTGAATCTTAAAGAGGAATTAAACTCCACTACATATTTTTTTTCCTTAATGGGCCCCCAGGAGGTTTATGGCATGCAGTATACATAGCATATTAGCACATTATGACAGATTAATGGCATTATGGCAGAATTACCTGTCAAATGAAGCAATTCAGTTCTGGGCTGTCAGAGCTCTATTTGGTCTTGGGCACCTCTATCTTTTCTCGGTCTTTCTTCTGGAATCGCTCTGTTCAGCCAAGATGACATTATTCCCACACATGTGAACAGGAATCACTTCATCACAGCAGAGTGTGGCATTATAAATGTACTTTAAACTGTGCATGCACAGCTCAGTGTACAAATGTACATTACAGCTGACAGGCAATGAGAAGAATTTACGACATATAAGTAATGAAAACCTCACCCATCAGTGTTTTTTATTATTTATTTTACTTTAAAAAACACTTGCAGACTGCTCACAGTACATTTACATTCATTATTTTGACGTTAAATATGGTTGTTTTGGCAGCAGCTAGCTGCCATAAACCTAGTATAATTTTGTACTGTGGGCAATTCTCTACAAGATAAAAGTGGTCCCAGCGGCAGATCACATTTAGAGGCAGTGGGAAAGGTGACCCTCCCACCGCTTCCCAACATTTTCCAAGCTTACCGAAGACGTAGGTAAGCAAGGAATGGAACCAAGGAATTTGAATGAGGGCATAGTGGTAGAGTGATAGCCCCCACACAGCTCTATGCCCTTAGTGGGCCGAAACTACTTCTGCCTCTCGGGTTTAAAGAGATGATTTATTAAAGTCACATAGGGCTAGATTCAGGAAAGAGATACGACAGCGTATCTCCAGATACGCCGTCATATCTCTGCGTCTGAGCCCTCCTATCTTTGCGACTGATTCATAGAATCAGTTACGCATAGGTTTCTATTAGATCCGACTGGCGTAAGTCTCTTACGTGTAAAAGTAAGGGAAAAGGGAATGGGAATAATTGCGCTTAGTAAAAATGTATATTAGTGAAACAATTAAGATAGGGTCCTGAGAAGGACGTCCTGCTGCTAAACACTACAACTTAGATATAAAGTGTAAAGAAAAATGTGCAAAAACAGTGTAGCGCTGGACAGCATATACCACATAAGTATCTAAAGTAACTGGTGTAAACAGTGTTAATCTATAGATGGTAACAATCAAAATGTGAATACACAAAAGCTATAAGTGCATAGGTTGTTATAACACTGTGCCAATCAATATGGCACTGAGCATAAAGTACTTATAAATATCAACAGATAAATAAACAGTGTAAAAATAAAGTGACCAATTCAGCATATGAGGTGCACAACAAATAGAGTCCACAAAAAAAAGCTGGGAGTTATTAGCCCCTTCCAATGCAGGTGATGAAAAGATGCAAACAATGAAAGTCCAATTAGGAGATCCACAGGTGAGAAAGGAGGGAGATTTCAGACATCAGTGGCCCAACACCAGTAGAAATAAAGGCTTACCAGAAAGCCTGTGACTATCCCTTTCAGGAGTAGTCTAAACAGGCATAGCAGGAAATTCTGATCCTTTGGGGTGTCAGGAACTAATCCGCATCTCTCCACAGATTAGATGGTAGAATCCACAGCTCCTCATGGAGTTAACCACTGCTTCCAAATGGAACTTGCATAGATGTATGTGAGCGTGTGTTTATCAAACACCATGTGGGAAAAAACAAAGGGACAATCCCATAGTGTAGGCGTAAAAAACGAGCGGGTTTATTTAAAAACTAAAAAAAAATTGAAACAGCTTAAAATACTCTCATTCATAGAGAGTAATACAAAAGTCCTTGCAAGGATAAAAAGCTCCGTATGAATATCAGACCGCCTAAGTCCGTAGTGCGCATATGCGCAATACGAGTGTGTCTGCCCGACGATCGTTTCGTTGTAATGACATCATCAGGGGCACACGTACGCCATTGCACACACGCTATTTATACAGCCCAGAGGAAGCCCAGCCCAGAGGAAGAGTATGACAAAACCATTGAGTAGAGGCGGGGATAGAACGGAGCATATGATAGTTTAATATAACCACTATATTGTGAATGGAAATCACCATGCCATCTTGTGGTTAAAAAAGCGTATTACCGCTCAAAGAATAATAGGCTGATATTATGAATGGAAATCATTATGCCATCTTGTGGTGAAAAAGGCGTATTGCTGCTCAAAGAAAAGCAATAGGAATAATAGGCTAGTATGACCACTCAATTAAGTCTCTTACGCCATCGTATCTAACTTGCATATTTACGCTGGACGCTAGGTGGCGTTCCCATCTAAAATATGCAAATGAGCCTTCCTGAACGTACGCCCGACCGGCACATTTTTTTTTACGTCATTTGCGTAAGCGTAGGTCCAGCGTAATGTTACCCCTGTTGTATGAGGCGCAGCCAATGTTAAGTTGGCGTGCCAGGGTATTTTTTCCCGTTGTTTATGTCGTTTACGTAAAACGTTCGTGAATAGTGACATTCACGTAGTTTTCATTGAGTATTTGCGTCGTGATTTGGAGCATGTACATTCGGCACGGGATCGCGCGTAATTTAAATAATGCACGCCTCCTACCCGCCCAATTTGACTTACGATGGGCCATTTACGCTACGCTGCCGCAACTTTACAGGCAAGTGCTTTGTTAATACAGCACTTGCCCGTAAAAGTTGTGGTGGGGTAGTGTAAACAGCATACGCTACGCCGGAGTGGGGATACGCCGCTCCTACCTGAATTTGGCCCATTGTCTTTTTTTTTAAGGGTAAATCAGTCAAGGACCCCAGATCTCATAATTACAATGGATCAAAAAAGAAACACAAATAAAGGGACTGTGTAAAAAGGAAAAATAAAAAGTAAAATTAAAAAATTAAAAAATTAAAGTGCCCTGTCCCTTTGCGCTCATGAATGCATATGTAAGTAGCACCTGCATATGTAAACGATGTTCAAACCACACATGTAAGGTATCACAGAGACCATTAGAGTGAGAGCTATAATTCTAGCACTGGAGCTCTTCTGTATTTCTAAACAGGTAACTTGTGAAAAAAAAAAATGTAAGCGTCACCTATGGAGAATTTTTATTACCGTAGTTTGTTGCCATTCCACAAGCGTTCGGATTTTTAAAGCATGATAGGTTAGGTATCAATTTAGTCACCATAACATCATCTTTCGCATTCTACAAACAAATTGGGTTAACTTTTTTTAAATTAATTTAAGTGTATTTTTTCCCCAAAAAATGCATTTGAAAGACCGCTGCGCAAATACAGAACATTGGAATAGTGTATGTCAATACACTATTGCAATGATCGTCATTTTATTCTCTAGGGTCTCTGCTAAAAAAAAAATATTACAAGTTTGTAATAGTTTTAAGTAATTTTCTAGCAGTAATTTAAACTTGTAAACAAAAAGTTTCAGTAAAGGCCTGGTCAGCAAGTGGTTAACAAATTATGTTGTGGGTACTGGGTTTATATAGCTTTTGGTGGGACAAAGCATGCATTTCTAGGTCCATATCTTACCTGGTAACCAGCCAGGTAGTACCTCATTATTAGTCTTAGCTGTCCACTATAGTTTTTATATAATTGAGCTAACTAATGCTCAGGGTTCTATCTCCCACTTTCTCTGCTATGAGAGTCTGCTGCTACATGAAAAAAGTGCTGTCCGGACACAGGAAAACGTACAAATGTTTCCTATTTGTTTTGAGGAACCTATTAGGGTAGCAATCTCTTAGTCAGGAATGGACCTGATTATAGTTAATAGCTTGAACAAACAGATGTTTTGTTTGTTTTAGGCCGCGTATACATGATCAGACCGGTCCAATGAGAATGGTCCGATGGACCGTTTTCATCGGGTCACCGCTGAAGTGGCCTGATGGTCTGATGTGCGTACACACCATCAGTCCAAAATCCAATCGGGTCAGAACGCGGTGACGTAAAACACAACGATGTGCTGAAAAAACGAAGTTCAATGCTTCCAAGCATGCGTCGACTTGATTCTGAGCATGCGTGGGTTTTTGGTCCGATGCTTTTGCGTACTAACCGTTGTTTTGGTCAGATGGTCAGGCGTCCATCGGACCGATTTTAAAGCAAGTTTTAAAACTTTGGTCCGATGGACAACGGTCCGATGGGCCGTACACACGATCGATTTGGTCCGATCGATCGATTTGGTCCCCGGCGGCGCTCACGTGCCCCCTATCGGCTTTGAATGACAGGACCTCATATGATGTCTTGTCAGAACAATAGGGGATTCTGCCCGCCGTCATTTAACGGCGTGTGGTTCCCAAGCGGATATACAACCGGCCATTCTAACACATGAATATGCTTTAATCTAAACCATTCCACTGTAGCTCTGGCTGTATGTTTAGGGTCATTGTCCTGCTGGAAGATAAACCTTCACCCCAGTCTCAAGTCTTTTGCAGACTCTAATGCCGCATACACACGATCGGTTAGTCTGATGAAAACGGTCTGATGGACCGTTTTCATCAGACGAACCGATCGTGTGTGGACCCCATCGTTTTTTTTTTCCCATCGGTGAAAAAACGTAGAACCTGTTTTAAATTGATCTGATGGTTAAAAAATCGATAGAAAGTCGAAGCATGCTTGGAAGCATTGAACTTAATTTTTCTCAGCACATCGTTGTGTTTTACGTCACCGTGTTTTTTTTTTTTTTTCCCACATCAGTCACGACCCGGGGACCACCCCGTTGGTCCAGCTCACAGGATTTCCGCCCTTCGCTTTTCTCCATGGGTTCCTCCATGGTCTTCGCATCATTTGTGGTTTCTTATTTGCTATTTTAATTTTTCTATCTTTTTTTTTTTTTTTTATATATAAATTTACCTTTATTTTCTTATAAAAAAGGCGTAATTAAATATTAAACCAAAAAAGATGTGTTTTGACACAATCGTTTTTTTTAACTGATGTTGTGTAGGCAAGACTGATGAAAGTCAGCTTCATCGGATATCTGATGAAAAAATCTATCAGACCGCTTTCATTGGAATTAACTGATCGTGTGTACAGGTCATTACAGGTTTTTCTTCTAAGATTGCCCTGTATTTGGCTCCATCCATCTTCCCAACATCCCCATAACATGATGCTACCACCACCATGTTTTATGGTGGGGATGGCATGTTCTGGGTGAAGTGCAGTGTTAGTTTTCCGCCACATAGTGTTTTGCTTTTAGGCCAAAAAGTTACATTTAGATCTCATCTGACCAGAGCACCTTCTTCCACAAGTTTGCTGTGTCCCCCACATGGCTTCTCGCAAACTGCAAATGGGACTTCTTATGGCTTTCTTTCAATAATGCCTTTCTTCTTGCCACACTTCTATAAAGGCCAGATTTGTGGAGTAAATGACTAATAGTTTTCCTGTGGACAGATTCTCCCACCTGAGCTGTGGATCTCTGCAGCTGCTCCATCGTTACCATGGGCCTCTTGGCTACTTCTCCGATAAATACTCACCTGTCAGTTTAGGTGGACCGCCATGTCTTTGTAGGTTTGCTGTTGTGCCATAATCTTTTCATTTTTGGATGATGGATTGTGTAACGGAACGTCCCACACAGCGCTTGAGTGCTTTTGTCATATATCGCTTCCTATATAGATATCAGATATTCCAGCTGCTCTCAAGCACACAATGAGACAATACTTGTTTGTCTGCTGAACATAGAATGTTTAATATAACCAAGAATGCAACCTTATATACAGTTTAAAGATGAGGTAACCAGAACATAAATTAACATGAGCTAATTAACTAATCATTTACCCAGACTAGGCGACTCAGATATGACCTTTCAGAGTAGACGTCATGTCTCCGCTCACCTGCTATACAATACACATTATCATAAGTGTAAACACAGGACATCTTCACACAATAGCACATAGAACAGACAGATGGCTGGAGGTGAGGACATTAGCATCTAACAGTATGTGTCCCAACAGTAGGGATGAGCTTCGAGTTCGAGTCAAACTCATCTTCGGCTCGAACATTGCCTGTTCTCCTGTTCGGCAAATTCGAAAAGCCGCGGAACACCCTGTTAAAGTCTATGGGAGAAATCTAAAGTGCTAATTTTAAAGGCTAATATGCAAGTTATTGTCCTAAAAAGTGTTTGGGGACCTGGGTCCTGTCCCAGGAAACATGTATCAATGCAAAAAAAAGTTTTAAAAACTGGCGTTTTTTCGGGAGCAGTGAATTTAATAATGCTAAAAGTGAAACAATAAAAGTGTAATTTTACTTAAAATTTCGTACCTAGGGGGGGTGTAAAGTCAGCATGTGAAAAAGTGCATGTTTCCCGTACATAGAACTGTCCCTGCACAAAGTGTAATTTCTGAAAGAAAAAAAGTCATTTAAAATCGGCTTTGCGGCTATAATGAATTGTCGGCTCTGGCAATTTAGAGAGGATTCATTCATAAAAAATAAAAAAAAAGCGTGGGGGTCCCCCCAAATTTCATTAACAGGCCATTCAGGTCTGATATGGATATTAAGGGGAACCCTGCCGTTAATTAAAAAAAAAATGGCGTGGAGTTCCCCCCAAATATCCATACCAGACCCTTCAGGGTCCCCCCAAATAAAAAAAATGGCGTGGAGTTCCCCCAAAAATCCACACCAGACCCTTATCTGAGCACGTTAACCTGGCCGGCCGCAGAAAAGAGGGAAGGATGTCCCCATGTTGATTGGGACAAGGGCCTCATCCCCACAACCCTTGCCCGGTGGTTGTGGGGGTCTGCGGGTGGGGGGCTTATCAGAATCTGGAAGACCCCTTTAACAAAGGGGACCCCCAGATCCTGCCCCCCTATGTGAATTGGTAATGGGGTACACTGTACCCCTACCATTTCACGAAGGAAGTGTAAATAGTTTTTAAAAAAACACACAGACACCGTAGAAAAAAATCCTTTATTAATAAAATAAAAAAATCCAGCGGTGGTAATCCACTCTCGATGCGGCTCCCTGCTCCAACGTTGTCTTCTATTCAGCGACGGGTGATCTCTCCAGTGATGGGTGATCAGCGGTCCGGTCCAGCGATGAGAAGATCCATCCGATGAGGATATCCTCCCCATGTTGAGGGCATGTGGCCTGGTGCGGTTCAGGAGAGGGGGGGCCGCACTCTGTCCCCCCCTCTTTTCTGTGGCCGGCCAGGTTAACCTTCTCGGATAAGGGTATGGTGTGGATTTTTTTTTTAAATTTGGGGTGGAGTTCCCCTTAAAATCCACACCAGACCTGAAGGGTCTGGTATGGATATTTGGGGGAAACCCCACGTCATTTTTTTTTTAATTGATGGCGGGGTTCCCCTTAATATCCATATCAGACCTGAAGGGCCTGTTAATGGAATTTGGGGGGACCCCCACGCTTTTTTTTTAATTTTTTATGAATGAATCCTCTCTGAATTGCCAAAGCCGACAATTCATTATAGCCGCAAAGACGGTTTTAAATGACTTTTTTTCTTTCAGAAATGACACTTTTTGCAGGGACAGTTCTAATGCCGCGTACACACGGTCGTTTTTTGTGATGAAATAAAACGACGTTTTAAAAAACGTCATTTAAATTGATGGTGTGTGGGCAAAATGTCATTTTTTGTCTTCAAAAAAACGACCAAAAAAAAATTCCAACATGCTTGAATTTTTTGTGTCGTTTTTCAAAACGTTGTTTTTTGTTTCACAAAAAGTCACCATGTGTAGCAAAAAACATCGTTTAAAACGACGTTTTTCAACCCGCGCATGCCCAGAAGCTAGTTATGAAGCGAGCTTCAATGGAAAAGAGTGGTGAACGTAACCTCGCTTTTTGTGAAAAAAACGATGGTGTGTATGCAACATCGTCTTTGAAAAGTGACGTTTCAAAAACGTTGTTTTTTACTTCACAGAAAACGTCGTTTTTTTTCATCACAAAAAATGATCGTGTGTACGCAGCATAAGTACGGGAAACATGCGCTTTTTCACATGCTGACTTTACACCCCCCCCCTAGGTACAAAATTTAAAGTAATATTACACTTTTATTGTTTCACTTTTAGCATTGATCCATGTACTTTTTGGGACTTAAGGACCGCAGGATACAGGCACAACAATCGGGAAGCGATAGCGGGCGGACGTGTTTTCCGCCGCCCCCCGCGAAGCCAAACACTGTGTTTTGATGTCAATAACACATTAAGGTCACATTTAACCACCCCCCTGTCACAGTGGAACCCACAACATGACAGGCTCGTTACAGGACCACCCCCCAATCACTGGCTCGTCACAGCGCACATTAGTGTCGGTTCCCGCTAAATTTTTTTTATTGCGATTTTTTTTTTACTCCCCGGTTTATTTGATTTTTTTTTTAACGTGTCGGTTCGCAGGGGTCCCATCGGGAGCCACATCGCACGACCGCGCAATTGTCTGTTAAAGCGACGCAGCGCCGAATTGTAAAAACACATTTAGCAGCGTATGTGTCCGGGTCTTAAGTGGTTAAAATTAGCACTTTAGATTTCAAATGTTCGAGTCCCATAGACTTTAACAGGGCTCTAAAGTTCACACGAACATTTGGTGTGTTCGCAAGTTTTGGTGCGAACCGAAAAGGGGGGTGTTCGGCTCATCCCTCCCCAACAGTATGAATGAGTCACTCCTATAATTAACCCGTTGAGTTCAGAATCAACAAACAGTAAATAGTTCTTTACAGATATCCTGGAATATATTGTGGATAATAATTACATAATAATCCCAGGTAGTCCAAGATATAATTTCTCAGTCATCCTAGACATAAGAGGGTCCGGGCATGTCCTGTCTGTCACAGATTGAACAGTGCTCTGTAAGATGTTCAAAGCTTGGGATATTTTTTACAACCTAACCCTGCTTTAACCACTTAAGGACCGCCTACTGCACATTTACGTTGGCAGAATGGCATGGCTGGGCACATCAACGTATATATACGTTGATTTTAGTACCCAGCCGTGGGTCACGGGTGCGCGCCCGCGGGTGCGCGCCCGTGGGCGCGCGCCGTGACCCGGTCGTAAGCTCCAGGACCGGGACTGCGGGATTCGCGGACCCGATCGCCGCTGCAGTGCGGCGATCCGTCCCTGGAGCGGAAGAACGGGGAGAGCCGTGTGTAAACACGGCTTCCCCGTGCTTCTCTGTGGCCATAGCATCGATCGCGTCATCCCTGTAATAGGGGGACGCTATCGATGACGTCACACCTACAGCCACACCCCCCTACAGTTGTAAACACACACATAGGTCACACATCCCCTACAGCGTGGTTAACTCCCAAACTGCAACTGTCATTTCCACAGTAAACAATGCAATTTAAATGCATTTTTTGCTGTGAAAATGACAATTGTCCCAAAAATGTGTCAAAATTGTCCGAAGTGTCCGCCATAATGTCGCAGTCATGAAAAAAATTGCTGATCGCCGCTATTAGTAGTAAAAAAAAAATAATTAATAAAAATGCAATAAAACTATCCCTTATTTTGTAAACGCTATAAATTTTGCGAAAACCAACCGATAAACGCTTATTGCGATTTTTTTACCAAAAATACGTAGAAGAATACGTATCGGCCTAAACTGAGGAAAAAATATGTTTTTTTACATATTTTTGGGGGATATTTATTATAGCAAAAAGTAAAAAATATTGCATTTTTTTTAAAGTTGTCGCTCTATTTTTGTTTATAGCGCAAAAAATAAAAACCGCAGAGGTGATCAAATACCACCAAAAGAAAGCTCTATTTGTGGGGAAAAAAGGACGCCAATTTTGTTTGGGAACCACGTCGCACGACCGTGCAATTGTCAGTTAAAACGACGCAGTGTCGAATCGCAAAAAGGGGCAAGGTCCTTTACCTGCATTTTGGTCCGGGTCTTAAGTGGTTAAACTTCTCCACAACTTTATCCCTGACCTGTCTAGTATGTTCTTTGACCTTCGTGATGCTGTTTGTTTACTAAGGTTTTTTAACAAATCTCTGAGGGCTCCACAGTACAGCTGTATTTATACTGAGAATATATTACACACAGGTGGACTCTATTTACTAATTAGGTGACTTCTGAAAGCAATTTGTTCCACTAGATTTAAGTTATCAGGGTAATAAGGGCTGAATACAAATGCACGCCACACTTTTCACATATTTATTTGTAAAATGTATCATTTGCCTTCCACTTCACAATTATGTGCCACTTTGTGTTGGTCTATCACATAAAATCCTAATAAAATACATTTACATTTTTGGTTGTTAAATGACAAAATGTGGAAAATTTCAAGGGGTGGAAATACTTTTTCAAGGCACTGTAACTATGTTCTATTAAGCTTCCTTAGAGTGATAGAAGGAAGTTAACTTATCTCTACAACAGCAGATGCTTGACCTAGAGGAGAAGGGGCACTCATCAGCTGGTGCAGAGGGCTTTATGGAAATTGTCCCTGGGGAATAATATTAAAGCCTGCCTCAGCATCTTGAATGTAAGAAGCTACAGAATTTAGCCACTTCCCGCCCAGCCAAAAGCAGAATGACGGCCAGGCGGGGGTTTCATTGTTCTGAGTGGACATCATATGACCTTCTTCAGAACTAGCAGCGCGCGCATGCCCCCGGAGCGTGCAGTACATCGTTTGGTAGTGCAGAGTTTCCCTTGGATACACCCCATCTCCGATCACGGTAAAGAGCACTGTGTCCAATGACAGCTGATCACAGTATAAATAGGAAGTTCCGTTTATCGCCATTTCTCTCCTCACGCTGACAGCATGTGGGGAGAGGACAGCCGATAAGTGGCTTTCCTCAGTGGGGATATCTGCAGTGATAATGAGTGCAATGATTATCAGTGCAGCCCCATCAGTGATACCTATCAGTGCTCATCATTGATGTCAATCAGTGCCCATCAGTAATGCCTGTCAGTGCCCATCAGTACCTCCTCATCAGTGCCGCCTATCAGTGCACATAAGTGCCACCTACATGTGCTTATCATTGCTACCTATCAATGCCAATACATTTTGAACATCAGTGCCACCTATCAGTGCTGCCTCTCAGTGCTGCCTCTCAATGCTGCCTATCAGTGCTGTATATCAGTGTCACCTATCAGTGCCTATCAGTCCTGAATATCAGTGCCACCTAATCAGTGCTACCTCAACAGTGCCGCCTCATTAGTGCAGCAAGTTAGTGCCCATCAGTGCAACCTCATCTGTGCACATCAGTGAAGGAGAAAACAAATAAATAAGATCTGTTGGAGTTGATGACATTTTATGTATATGGATAGGAAATTGGTTACATGAACAGGTCCAGAAAGTACTGATAAATAATTTTCTCAATGGCTGCATAAAAAGTTCTGTGCTGTTTATAGAATGAAATAAAACAAAAAATACAATTAGATATTATTGGCAATTCCACCATCCATGGACTCCTTTATCTGGACGATCCCCATTTTTACTTTCATTCCTGATGGTTTACAACCTATGTCCTTCTCTTATGCCTGTTGTGCCCCAAACGTTGGTGTTTTCTCTTTTAAGAAGCCTGTTATGATCAGCTTCTGTCTATTAATCAATGTATGCTTGGCATAATCATTGCCGTTAGTATTTATAGGTATATTATCCTGAACTACCTTCCAGTTGGTACTGTGTTACCACTAAAGCACATTCTATGCTATATTTGAAGGTTCTAGCCATATACTACAATTAAAATACTTCTAATCCCCAAACATATAATGCTCCTGGATAAGAAATTACGCTAGCTCCTAAAGAAGCGATCTTCGCAAAACATGTAGAGCCAAAAAAATCTTCCATCGTAGTCCAGTCATACACGCTCATTGCGACGTGTTTTGACATCTATGACCCATATTGGAGAGTTTTAGTTGCCACTGTATTAATACTGCGGTTTTAAATTTATTGCTTTTTGTTCTTTTAAAATACATTTTTTGTATTAAATTGATAATAAAATTGTTTACCTTTATGTAATTGATGCCTACATTTTTAAAATTGTTTACCTTTATGTAATTGATGCCTACATTTTTTTTTCACTTCCAACATTCAAACATTTAGATATTAGGCTTGGTTCACACTGGTACGACCTACGCTCCGACTTTGGAAGCACATGTCTCATGATGTGTGTAAATGAATGGTTTCCTATGAGAGCTGTCTTAACTGGTCCGACACAAGTCGGTCTGACTTTGAAAAAGGTTCTTTGGTCCAACTTTGGTCCTACTTCGGCCCATTGACTATCATTGGGAGATGGATCAAAGTAGGATCCTTGACCTAACCATCCGACTTGTGACATGCGACATGGTGATTACAGCAGCAGTAAAAAAAATTATGTCACACTGGGATTGTTTTGATTGGTCAAATGTCGGTATCAATGTAGAATCCTGTTCATTCATGTTGGATGGATGTAGGACTGATGTAGGACTGAAGTAGGATGGCAGTCGTATGACTGTCGTGTAGTATCAGTGTGAACCCAGCCTTAAACATATCACATTTTCCTGCAAGCTTATTTTATCTTGCAAATAATGCAAATACCAGACCACTATCAAGGAGGATAAAGCCCTGTACACACGATCGGTCTATCCAATGAGAACGATCCAATGGACTGTTTTCATCGGTTCACCGATGAAACTGACTGATGGACTGATGTGCCTACACACCATCGGTTCATGAACCGATCGTGTCAGAACGCAGTGACATAAAACACAACGGCGTGATGAAAAAAACAAAGTTGAATGCTTCCAAGCATGCGTCGACTTGATTCTGAACATTTGTGGATTTTTAATCGATGCTCGTGCGTACTAACGATCGGTTTTGATCTATCGGTTAGCTGTCCATCTGTTCAATTTTAAAGCAAGCCCTCTGTTTTTTCGACAGAAGGATAACGGACCGATGGGGCCTACACACAATCGGTTTGGACCGATGAAAACGAATTTCAGTACGTTTTCATCGGTTTGAACCGATCGTGTGTATGCGGCTTAAGAGTCTGTAATTTGTAATTTGTTGGAAGGTAGGGGGTCTTCATTGTGTCATTTACATAATAACGGAAGCTTGCAGGGAAAATAGAATTAATGGCATTTTTCTATATTTCTACATGCAGCCTGAAGGAAAAAAGGCCATATACCAGGCCACATGCCCTCAACATGGAGGGGCCCATGTTGACAATGATAAGAGACTCTTCCTCATAACCCTGGCTCAGCAGTTGTGGCCTGCAAGTGGTGGGGGGGTTATTGTTAACTGGTTTTAAGATTAGGGGGTCACCAGATATCTAGTTCCCAATATGAATGATAAGGGATACATAGTACGTCACTCATTCACAAAAAATGTAAATTGAAAAAAAAAAACACACAGAAGTCCTTTCTAAAAATAAAAAATAAAACCCTTAAAAAAAGTCCAGTTTTGTAAATCCAGTGTCAAAAATAATGAACATTGCTCACCAATTATCCAAAAACAAGCTTGTCTATACACCAACTTTCTCGCTTGCACTGCACTCTTGCGCTATATACAAGGGGGCAGGAATATAGTTACATCACTGATCAAATATGACATGGCCATGGCCAATGTACAGGGTGATTATGACATCATTGACAAAATATGTCAAAGATGTCACCACCACCCAGAGGTGTATTTAGGTTTTGCGCTGCCCTAGGCCTGACTAAACTCGTGCACCCCCTAATTTAAATATGACCCACCCCTTCTTGTCATGGCCACACCCTGTGTTGTTTAAGACCCGCCCTGAAATTTTCAAGTGAGGACACTAGTTCTGAGGGCCTGGGGGGGGGGGGGGGGCAATGGATTCCCTTAATTTACTTAGATTTCCTCTTAGTTCCTGGCTGCCCATAGAGCAGGAAGTGAAGGGAAATCTTCGCAATGGGACAGGGATGGTAAAAGTGTTGCCTATAGTTCTACTTTAAGTAGGTGGTGCAGCAGTAACATATAGCACAGTGAGGAAGGTTTGTGGTCCAGGATGACAAAACAGTCAAAATTGGAAGCCCCCCCCCCCACAGTTGCGGAATGCCGGCCGCCCGCATACTAGAAGCAGCGCGGGTGCTTTATGGGGGCGCTAGACTAATTTTCCTAACAGTGTAGCGCAAGCCGGCGGGGACTCTTTTGTGCCGCCCCCTGCAAAGTGCTGCCCTAGGCCTGGGCCTTGTTGGCCTAGGCCAGGATACAGCTCTGCCACCACCCCACAATGCTTACATGGTCAGGGATTTCTGGCCATGTAAGCAAATAGGACCAGTGATATCACTGGTTGTTAAGGACTCAGCGGTACCTGTGGAGACTACAATGAGTATGGAGTTCCCCAGGTGGAATGTTGCAATCTTTGGGGACCTAGTGTATACTCCTGAACAACAGGCATAACCAAAACAATTCTGTGTTTCATGGCTAGTATAAACAGTATTCCATCATGCTCTTGTACAGAATAGACTTCACAATATTTTCCAACCCTTGGGAGTGACACCCTTACAACAGTTTAAACTGTGAAAATCCCATGGAAGACTGTGGGACTTCTCTAATTGCAAACATCAGATACGGTAATATGCAAAATCGCTCTCTCCCATCTTTGTCTGCCAGCTTCTTTAGCATACTTTTGAGGGGTTTCTTCTACCAACCCATCAACTTCTAATGTTTACCAATTAGCATAACTCTTTCATTACTTTTGACATAAAGAAAGTCCCTTGATCTGTTAGGGCCTTTTTTTGGGAACCCTTTGCAGGCAAACACATGGAAAACTCGCTGGTAAAGTTTTGGAGGAAGAGCAATACCAGCATGTTATACCCGTTTCGTTTCAAGGCCTCTTTTCAGTTTCAGCTTCACGATCAGTGTTATGGTAGTTTGACAATTAGGGCCAGATTCTCAGCGGCGCTACGACGGAGTATCTCAGATACCCCGTCGTATCGCCGTTTTTTTTTGCCTCGTATCTATGCGAGTGATGCTTAGCATCACTTTGGCATAGATACGCTTCTACATCTGACAAGTGTAATATCATTACACTTGCGGATCGTAGTTGTAATGACAACTCCGGCCACTAGGTGGCCTTTACGTTGTTTTTTCATTTGCATATGCAAATGAGGCTAGTACGCCGATTCCTGATCGCTTTTATGCCGCCCCGTCGTCGCGTACGTCGTTTTCGTCTGCGTAAGGTTACCCCTGCTTCTATGAGGAGTAACCTTACGAAGTTCCGTCGGATGCCGTTGGGTGCCGTCGGATGCCATGTTAAGTATGGCGTTGGGTCAGCGTCGGCTTTTTCCATCGCTTATGTCGTTTTACTAACTCGTTCGCGAATAGGGCATTGCGTAAGTGACAATCACGTCGTTTTGACGTCGGTTTCAACAACGCTTTCCGACGTGAGCTGGAGCATGCGCACTGAGCTTTTTCCCCGGCCGGCGCATGCGCAGTTCGTTCGACGTGGGGGCGCGCTTAATTTAAATACAAGCCGCCCCATTTGAATTACGCGGGCTTACGCTGGGCCATTTTCGCTACGCCAACGCAAACTACGGAGCAAATGGTTAGAGAATACGGCACTTGCTCTAGTACGATGCGGCGGCGTAGTGTAAATGGCTTACGATACGCAAATGAAATTCTATGAGAATCTGGCCCAGAGTCTGTAATACAACACTATACCCATATACATTTTATATATTTTTTTTCAGGCAGAGCTTTCTTTTGGTGGCATGTCTTAACCACTTGGCTTTGTTTCGATTTATAAAAGAAAAAATGGCAACAAATTTGAAACAAAATGGGTACCCTTACTTTCTGTTACTATCTATCTGTTTTACATGTTGTCTTATGTGACAGAATAATGATCCACTAGCTCCATCATTTGATTAGCTGAGTTTGGATTGGCTTGCCCCAGTCACCTTTGAAACTCTGGAGGTAGAACCCTCAGAAACCGGTCCATGTGGCTCTGTAAAAAGCATTTGGCTGCAGCCACCATTTACTCAGGTTATGAGGAGTGGGGAGACCCCTACATCTGGTAGCTTTAGCTGTGTACCCACTGCACCCTCCCTGAGGTTGTCATCTCCAGACTCTCTGATTTAAACTTTTCATAATCCAGGTAATCAACTGAGGTGAGATCAAAGTATGCCTTTTGGTAGTGTACCAATGACAACAGCGCAACAAGTACTGTCCACTGTTTTTAGGCCAGGCCTGCCTTTTTGTAGTCTTCCCAAAAGTACATAAGAAGGCCTCCACATCATCTCAGGCTGTAAATCTTTGTAGTAGGTGGCTTACTGTGCCTGAACTGGTGTCACAAAAGGAACCAGCAGAAAACCCTGAAGTACAGATGGTCAACTGCTACGCCAGTTTTGTCAAGGACTGTCGCTCTATCACTATGGCCTGGGCTAAAGTAGTTGTCTGAGCCCCAGTGACCTGGGCAAAATCAGTCATCTAATTCTTAGTTCTGCTACTAAGACTGTTATTAGGCAGCATTATCTTTCAGAAATTACTTTATCAAGTCCTCCATGCTGTAAATTCAGAATGTACACTGCAGTGCACTGTACCTTTTAAGTGAGATAGCCTTAAGTGATCGGCAGACACACAGTGACAACTGAGCTTTTCCACCAGGATATAGATAGCAGGTTTGCATATTCAGCAAACACAATACATGTTACGTTATTGCTGTCACACACTTTTCACAGTTCTTAGCTCAATCACAATTTAGCAGTGTAATGTATACACTGTTCATAACAAGATAACTCACTTCTAACCAAAGATAAGCAAGTTCTACAGTACTTTCTCCACGTCCTCCAACAATGATAGGGGTCTGCTTTAAATGTGAAGCTCAAGTTTGCAAAGCAGTAGTTCAGACACCAAAGTGCATTTAAGGGCTTCCGACCTGTGTTTAAAAATCAATATTGTATCAAACACCAAAGCAAAAAAAGTTTCCTTTGCAGTGGTCTTGATCAGTAAACAAAAAAAATAGCCTCTTGGCTATTAATGTGAACTTTTTGAGGTCTTTTTTTTAACCCCCTGGTGGTATTCCCGAGCGTGACTCGGGGTGTTTTTTTTGTGCCATTATCGGTAACCCCAAGTCACGCTCGGGGTAGCTATGCAGAGCCTGCAGCGTGCACTGGCTTACCTTGTTCCTGGATCCAGCGATGCATCCACATTGTGTGAGCGAGGGGGTGTGAGCTCGATTCACACAGTGTCCCTGTGTGCCGTCGATCTCTGTTCCCTGCGACGTTACAACGCATGGGGGCGGAGAACGGCGCCAAATTCAAAAAAGTAAACAAACACAATACATACAGTATACTGTAATCTTATAGATGTAAAAAATACACACCCCCCTTGTCCCTAGTGGTCTGCCCAGTGCCCTGCATATTCTTTTATATAATAAAAACTGTTCTTTCTGCCTGCAAACTGTAGATTGTCCATACAGTAGCAACCAAAAGTGTCCCTTTATGTCAAAATGGTTTTAGATCAGCTAGAAAACAGCGATAATAAATTATAATCAATTGCAGAATTGAGTGATAGCGATTTGTGGGGAAATTCGTCATAAAAAAAAATAATAATAATGATAGCGACAATTCTGCAACTGAGCAAATTTCAGTGTTTTTAAGTTTATTACATTATTGAATAATTTTTATTATAATTATATTATTATTTGTTATAATTATTTATTATATTATAATTTATAATTTTGTTTTTAAAAAAATGTCATACCCGGGATGCCTATTAGGCCGCGTACACACGATCAAATCTATCTGCTGAAAACGGTCTGACAGACCGTCTCAGCAGACAGATTCTATCGTGTGTACGGGCGAGCCGACGGATTTGGCCAGCCGACAGATTTTAAAGCATGCTTTAAAATCTGTCTGCTGGGAACCCGTCGGACCCATATGTCTGCTGGTTAGTACGCTAACCAGCAGACATATCTGCTCGCACATGCGTCGAATGGATCCAACGCATGCGTGGAAGTAATTTACTTCCTGGTGCGGTGACGTGGCAGCGTCAATGTCACCGCCACGTCACCGCGCTGTCTGCCGGCGGGGATTTTGGTTTGATCGTGTGTACAGCGATCAAACCAAAACAGCCAGCAGACATATCTGTTCAAATCGGTCTGTCAGACCGATTTGAACAGATATATTTGGTCGTGTGTACGTGGCCTTAGACTCGTGTTTGGTCAGATTTAAGTGAGTTATCCCTAATGCCGCGTACACATGATCACTATTTGTGATGAAAAAAATGTCATTTAAAATGACCGTGTGTGGGCAAAATGTCATTTTATGTCTTCTGAAAAACGACCAAAAAAAATTTGAACATGCTTGAATTTTTTATGTCATTTTTTAAAATGTCATTTTTTGTGTCATAAAAAATGATCGTATGTGGGCAAAAATGACGTTTTAAACCCCATATGCCCAGAAGCAAGTTAGGAGACGGGAGGTAAAACTACCATTCATAATGGAGTAAGCACATTCATCACGCTGTAACAGACAAAAAAGCAAAAATCGTCTTTTACGAACAAGTAACCAGCTAAAAGCAGCCTCAAGGCAAATAGAACTTCCCCTTTAGAGTGCCGTCATTTTGTTCATCATTTTCCAAAAATGATGGTGTGTAGGCAACATCATTTTTAATGATGAAGTTGGAAAAATTTCGTTTTTTTTCATGAAGAAAATTTTTTTTTTTTTTCATCACAAAAAGTGATCGTGTGTACGGGGCATAAGAATTACAAGCCTACAGTATAAAACACCAAATTTCCTTGCAAATAATGGTACCGCTTTCAGCAACTAAAATCAGAAAGAATCATACTGCCAGGGAGGTTAAACTAGTATTTGCATGTTTAGGTGTAATCATTGTCTGAATGGCATTCTAATTCCAGCATTTTTTTTTTTTTTTATGAAAAGCCAGACTATTCAGATTAACATTTTCTATTTCTTTAATATATATTGTCTTCAAATATAAGACTGATTTCTGGCTTTATATCCATCTGGACTCCTTTTACTCCCTGTCTGAAGTCATCTGAATGTAACAAGCTTCTTTTGAAGATGTCGCTTGCAGCCAGAAACATCTTTTTTAAGCAGATGAAAATACTTATGCTCAGACTATCTCAAAGTAGTACAAGCCAGTAGATACCCCCTGAGTGCAGATTTAGGAATAGGTTAAAATTGTAGTCAGGGGAGATTAAAGGAAAATAGACTTAATAAAGGGACTTATTACAAACAAAATACAGTATATTCATTTCAAAGACTTGCAATCAAAACTCTTATCTGTCTGATCTAAGGCACAGAAACACAAGGTTCTCCCAAATGATAACCAATCTAGAGTGACTACAGAACACATTTTAATTGTACATAACTTCCTGCATATCACATATTGTCTTTGTTTTCCCTTTGAATACTGTGATTACAATATGCTTTGAATATACTTCATTTAATTCTCACTTTGTTTTCAGGCTAGTTAGCAGACATATAAATTGGCACCCCATGTGACAATATTTTCTTAATCAAAGCAGTATCATGCTTCCGAAAAGGAATGGGATTGTATGGGAATGAATACAGAAATATTTAACTATCTATAATAATTTACTGTGAGACCAGAAGTTATATATTTAATAAAATATTTTATTTGTTGGTAATAATTGGCCGTAGCTCTTTTATTGTTGGTATTTATAATAAACGTATTATAACCAAAACATTACTTTACAATACTCTTACTTATTTCCATAAATGAATTCAGCCATTACAGCTCAAACTAAATACCATAAACTTACAAAGAAATATCCCCACACGCCAGGCTTTAACTAAAAGCCTGGTACCCCACCCTGGCAACGGCCAATTCCACACTAGTCTGCAAATCCAAATTAAATATATCCAGAGCCACATCAGATAAATGAACATTGTCCGAACGATAAAAACCTGGAAGTCTACTTTCCATATCAACATGTCTAAAATATATACCCCCCAATTGAAGGCATACATTTAGCCATGGCCCTATTAATTTTCTTTAGAATCTTCTCCAAGAACAGTAGTTCAGGAGATAAAAACTAAGAAAGTCTTGAAATAATTTCTGAAAAGATTAACACTGTAGTAGGAAGAATTAAATGTAATTGATATAGGTCAACTTTAATTCTACTTAATAAATCAAGCGTTTTATAATGACCTAAGTCATTACCCCCGAGATGAAAAACCACAGCGTCCGGAGGAGGCCATGAGGAATACAATCTATTCAAAGTAGGGTGCAAGTCAAACCATGACATACCGCGCCTACCATACCAACAGATAAAAACATTCTCACCGTCTAACCCCAAATTAGTACCATAAGAACGAATAGAAGCATGTTTCTTAGCCCAGAACACGTATGAATGTCCTAATATCCAAACAGTATGCTTTAATGTACCTGGAATTCAGAAATGGCAAAGGTCAGGTCTAACATAAGTCTTGAAACAATTGGACTTCCACCTACCCAGGTCCTGGATCGCAGATGCAGACACCAAGCCTAGAAGCTTTAGTAGCCGCACCTATTCTGAATGAGTGAGTAGTAATATGCAAATGGTCAAGATTTAACTTGACTAAACATTTCTTCAGGACAGCCGAAAATTGAAACTGGGTAAGCGGAAGCCCATTAACATGTATAAACAAATGAGACTCAAACTTAGGACGAATGGAACAATATTTATACATTAAGTGACAAGCACAAACAGGACTGTCAAAAATGTTAGCAATGGAACAATATTTATACATTAAGTGACAAGCACAAACAGAACTGTCATTTTTAGCAAGACCAATAAGTCGGCCCTTCCCCAACTGATCAGTTTTACTATGCCTCAAAAGATACTGAATACCATTGTCATTAAAAGAAAAATCTGAATAGAATAGGCCATTATAAGCAAAGGAGAAATTAGGCACCAATTCTGAAATCCGAAAAGCTCCAAAAAAACATACACTAAAAGAAGCCTTAAAAAGAACTGCTTCATAATTAGATGAACATATCAAAATAGTGGCTGAGAGCAAGGCTCGCAGTAGTTTAACAGTAATCAGAACCCTAGTATCGACAGCAAAAGAACATTTCTGGTAACCTATCCATACCTGTTGTACAGAAAAAAACTAGAACAAGAAGGTAAACTTCGCCATTTAACAAAAAAAGATATCCCGGCTAAAATTTGGACCACATGCGAATATGAATAATTAGAACCCATTAGGAAGTCCAAAAAAGAAAGAACCAGACGCTCACTGTACTCGGCATGATGACAACCATTTGAAACCAAAAAAGACTGCCAGCTATTCGACGCGGCATTATAATTTGCCCACGTGGGAGGAGACAAAGAATTCCGGACAGCATCTTGAACCTTCTCTAGACGATAGACCAAAGACTGATAAGGCACAGAAGACCAAGAAGATCTGCGTCCAGCATTAGTGTCCTGAAATGCTCCTGCTGGAATCGAGACAACGCGTCAGATACATCATTAAAATTACCTGGAATATATCTATCTTTAATCCAAATATTGAAAAGGAGACATTTAAAAACAATACGCCGAAGAACAGCAAGCACAGGTGGAGACTTGGAAGACATACAATTAACCACTTAAGGACCGCCTCCTGCTCATATACGTCGGCAAAATGGCACGGCTGGGCAGATCCACGTACAGGTACGTCTTGTACTACTACCCAGCCGAAGCTCCGGGACCGGGGCCGCGGGACTCGCGGACCCGATCGCCGCTGGAGTGCGGCGATCGGTCCCCGGAGCTGAAGAACGGGGAGAGCCATGTGTAAACAAGGCTTCCCCATGCTTCACTGTGGTGGCTGCATCGATCGTGTCATCCCTGTTATAGGGGGACACAATTAATGATGTCAGACCTACAGCCACACTCCCTACAGTTGTAAACACACATTAGGGAACACATAACCCCATCAGCGCCCCCTGTGGTTAACTCCCAAACTGCAACTGTAATTTCCACAATAAACAATGCAATTTAAATGCATTTGTTGCTGTGAACATGACAAATGTCCCAAAAATGTGTCAAAATTGTCTGAAGTGTCCGCCATAATGTCGCAGTCACGAAAAAAACTGCTGATCACCGCCATTGGTATTAAAAAAATAATAATAAAAAAATGCAATAAAACTATCCCCTATTTTGTAGATGCTATAAATTTTGCGCAAACCAACCGATAAACGCTTATTGCGATTTTTTTACCAAAAATAGGTAGAAGAATACGTATTGGCCTAAACTGAGGGAAAAAAAATATATATATATTTTTGGGGGATATTTATTATAGCAAAAAGTAAAAAAACATTGCATTTTTTCAAAATTGTCGCTGTCTTTTTGTTTATAGCGCAAAAAATAAAAACTGCAGAGGTGATCAAATACCACCAAAAGAAAGCTCTATTTGTGGGAAAAAAGGGCGCCAATTTTGTTTGGGAGCCATGTCGCATGATCGCGCAATTGAGTGAGTGAGTGAGAAACTTATATAGCGCAGCAAATGCGAACTAAATCGCCTCTGGGCGCTCGATGGTCCTGTCTCCCTTGGATCAAAAGAGATGGGTTTTAATCTGTCTTCTGAAAGCCAGGTGGTTCTCCTCCAACCGAATGCTGGCTGGTAGAGCGTTCCATAGTCTGGAACCCTGGAACGCAAATCTTCTTTCTCCCTTAGACTTGTATTTAGCTTTGGGTATTTGGAGCAGTTTTTGGTTGGTGGATCGCAGAATGCGATTGGAGTTGTGAGCTTTTATTTTTTCTCGTAGATATCGGGGTGCCTTTCTATGGATGCACTTATGTGTCAGACAGAGTGCTTTAAAGGCGATTCTGTCTTTTACTGGCAGCCAATGGAGGGTTCTCAGTGACGGTGAGATGGACTCCCAGGGTTTTTCCCAGTCGCCAGCCTAGCAGCCGTGTTTTGAACAGCTTGTAGGCGAGCGATTTGGTACTTTGGGAGTCCGAGGTAGAGGGCGTTTGCATAGTCCAGTCTGGAGTTTACCATTGTTCCTACCACGACTGCTATGTCTTCTTTGGGAATGAATGGAATTAATCTATGTAGTAGGCGTAATAGATTGTGAGATCCACTGACTACTGAGCCTATTTGTCAGTTAAAGCGACACTGTGGCAATTTGCAAAAAGGGGAATGGTCCTTTAGCTGCATTTTCGTCCGGGGCTTAAGTGGTTAATTGCGAAAACCACACCTTTGTTGTCTAAATGAAAAAGCAATCTCATATTACGAAATTCGCCTCCCCACAATTCCAGAGCCACCAAAATGGAAATTTTTTCAAAAAATGACAATATTGGAAGTCAAACCTTTCTCGATCCAACCTGCCGGCCAAGGAGAGGCAGACCAATGTCCATCCTAGTAGACACCATGACCAAAAGACCCTGAAGCATCAGTGAAAAGAGAGAGTGCCTAAGCATCACAAAATGGAGATTGCCAAAAACAACAACCATTAAAATGTAATAAAAAACAATCCCAAACCTTCAAATCTTCTCTTAATTCCGAAGAAATTCTGACAAAATGACTCTGGTCGCAAAGGCCAACAAACCCAATAACGCCTGCAACGTATGTAGAGTAACCTTTCTTTTGCGCAGAACAAACAAAACCAAAAAGCGCATACGACACACCTTATCTGGAGGCAAACGGAATTCCATTCTTTCCGTATCAATAGTGATACCCAGGAATTCCAGAGAGGTGGTAGGCCAGACCGATTTCTCTTCCACCAGAGGCACCCAAATTTCCTGCAAAGCATCCTAAATATTGTAAACAAATACAAACAATCCGTAGAAGAAGCACCGATAAAAAGAATATCGTCTAAGTAGTGCACCAAATTAGGAGAAGGTGGATGGGTAACAAACGAAATACCGACTTAATGTCCACTTTAGCCAAAAAAAAAACGAACAACCAACCGAACGAATTAAAGCAATAGCATCGTCAAACGAACTGTAAATAACGTACAGACCTCAGGGTCAATATCATAATTTAAAGAAGAGCCAGCAGGAAACGACAAATGATGAATCATTCTAAAACTCTTAGCATCCTTTTTTGGAATAATACCCAATGGTGATATCCTAAAATTGTCATATGGGGGGGGGGGCAGTGAAAGGACCCGCAACCCTGCCAGCCAGCGCTTCTTTATCTATCTTCTGTCTAACAATCTCTTTAAACCTGCTAACAGAGGGCAAATTATCCACAACCGAACAACCCATTCCAGAAAAAGATGACAATAAAAAACCTAATGAAAAGCCCTTAATTAATAAGTCCGCCTCCTGACTTCGAGGCCAAATGTGGAGATACGGTTACATTTCTACCAACTTGGGGTTGTTGAACACATAATCCATAAATATAAACTGGTAAAAGTCTGTCTGGGCTTTGCCAGTTTGCCAGAAGGGTTTGGAGGAGATAAGGGGCATCTTAATATACAGAATTTGGCAAATAGAATCTTACTTAAAAATCCACTGTATAAGATAAATAAAAAAAAATAAGCATACACTATTTAATAAAAAGCAGTCTATTATAAATTAAATACATTTTTCTTAAAGATTTCTGTGATTTTCCTGGTGATCCATGTCCAGGTGACCATATGACAGTGGAAAAGTGCTCAATATGGGCTTTTCAATGTGGTAGGGAGAAGTCAGGGGACTGTATAATACAGAACTTTGTGCATAGGACCGAGAAAGCCTGGAAACAGGGCACTTGGGGCAAATTTAAATATTAATCCCCAAACAAGTTATAAATTACATTCTGCACTCATGAGAATTAATTTACCAATAATATTTACACATAAAGTCCCTTATATACAAAATCTGTCTCAATATAACTGTCACTGGATCTGGATACCCCAAAATTCAAACCATTCAGACTGCCTAGGATACCAGAAATGTAGCTTCTATGGAAAACAAATACCCCAGTTCTACTAGTGGGCATGTAATTATAGCTGGGCCATCACAAAAGTCAAAATTGCACTGCTTGAAAGCCCTGGAGCTTGTGATATGGAACTTGCAGAACTCACTGTAAGGCTGAAGCTAGGGAGTAAAGATACTTTAGCCTCTGTCATTCATATAGACAGACAATTGGATGAAACAGGGTTGGAAGTGGGGGCACATGTGGACATCTAAAGAATCTTAATGCTGGAACTGTTTGTGCTCCTAATTTTACAATCAGAAATAGCAATATAGTTGTAGTTTACACAAAGACCTTCAAGGAATCGGCCCAGGTGAGGATGGCTCTGGATCCTTTGATGGGTGAGTGTCCGTTTTTTAACCACTTCAGATCCACGCTATAGAAAACAGACGTCAACAGCATGGACCTGAAGTGCTGGGGTCACGTCTTTGGACGTCATGTTATTGTAATTCCCCGCGCGCGCCACTGGGTGGCGTGCAGCGGGGAAAAACAGTGCCGTCGCATCGCTGAGGATTCGATGCGTGTACCCGGCGGCCGCGGTGTCCGTCAGGTACAGGTGATCGGCGGTGACAGAGCAGGGACGTGGACTGTGTGTGTAAACACACAGCTCCACGTCCTGTCAGGAGAGGAGACAGATGCTGTTTCCCTTGTACATAGTGACACAGAATCGGTCACCTCCCCCAGTCAGTCCCCTCCCCCCACACAGTTAGAACACACCCAGGGAATACATTTAACCCCTTCCTCACCCCCTAGTGTTAACCCCTTCAATGCCAGTCACATTTATACAGTAATTAGTGCATATTTATAGCACTGGTCGCTGTATAAATGTGAATGGTCCCAAAAATGTGTCAAAAGTGTCCGATGTGTCCGCCGTAATGTCGCAGTCCCAATGAAAATCGCAGATCGTCGCCAATACTAGTAAATAAAAATAGTAAAAAAAAATCATAATTCTGTCCCCTATTTTGTAGGCGCTATAACTTTTGCGCAAAGCAGACGCTTATTGCGATTTTTTTTTTTACAAAAATACATAGAAGAATACGTATCGACCTTAACTGAGAAAAAAATAGTTTTTTTTAAAAAATGGGATATTTATTATAGCAACAAGTAAAAAATATATATATATATTTTTAAATTGTCGCTCTTTTTTTTGTTTATAGCGCAAAAAATAAAAACCGCACGGGCGATCAAATACCACCAAAATAAAGCTCTATTTGTGGGGAAAAAGGGACGTCGATTTTGTTTGGGAGCCACGTTGCACGACCGCGCAAATGTCAGTTAATGCGAAGCAGTGCCGGAAGCTAAAATTGCGCCTGGGCACGAAGGGGGTTTATGTGCCCAGTAAGCAATTGGTAAAAGTCAGCAGATACTGTATTTGTAACTGCTGAATTTTTATTGTTTGTTAAGACTGAAGAACCGTTTTGAGCTTTTGAGTAATTTTTTTTTTATACAGGAGGCAAACTTCTAACTAACAGGCAGCTCTCCTAGCCAAAAAGTTACTAGACTAATTTTCCCTGGTAACACAACTCTCTACTCTCAAAGACTATTTTTGCCTGGTACTACAACTCTCCAGCACCCAGAGGGCTCTGACCCACTCCCTAGACTGAAGAGGTAGTCATCAATCTAATCTTGTATATGCCTTCACATGTGTTACTTATAATTTCTAATTATTATTAAATAAATAGCCTGATGATTATTTGTGGAATTGGCCCTTTGGAGTTTTACAGAAATTTTTGGTGATTTTGTTTTAACTACTTATATAAAATGTCATGGACAACTTCAACCACCAGATGGCACTAGCGGCACATCGGCGCGCACAGGGCGCGCGCATTCGTGGCAATGGCGCGCGTGCACGCGCGATCACAGCACCGCGGCGGGCTTATGCACGCGCACTGGCGGTAACGGCGCGTGGGCACGTGCAAACGTCACTCCGGCGCCAAGACAGGGCATTTAAACTTGCTGTGAGCCTTTGCCTCTTGCTGTCCGGTCTACAGCAGTTCCTAAAGTTGCCTGTACCCAGCTCTACTTGCACCTGTTCCTGACAACCCGGCCTGTTCCTGATCCCTCCTGTCTGCCGCCTGCCCTGACCTTTGCCTGTTGACGATCCATCCGCCTAACCCTCTGTACCTTCACTTGCCTGCCTGTTGCCGACCCGGTCTGAACTCTGACTCTGCTTTGTCTGCCGCACCTGTACCTGGTCCACCAGCCTGCTGCGGACCCTCCTGCTGGGACTTATCTCCGCTGTACTACAATACACCTTCCCCGCTATGGTGATCTCTCGGCTTCCAGTGTCTCCGCCTGCCGCCTGCAGCTTCCAGTCTATACCGGCTCCTTCACGCAGCACCGGAACCTCCTGAAGCCTTCCCAGCCCAGCACCTGCGCTTCAACCGGCGCCCGTGCGACTCTGCATTCCCGCATTTCCCTGTCTGCTCTATCAGGGATCTCGGGATCAGAGGAGCAAGGGCAGCCACTCCTTGCACGTCGGGCTCACCTACTAGGTACGTGACATAAAAGTCGGGGCCTTATTTGTCTCGACACTCTGGGGTATGAATATACAGATATGTTTTGCCTCTCTCCCATATAGAAGTATAAGTAAAGGAGGCTTTTTTCTTTCTTCAAAAACCTTAGATCAGGGATCCTCAAACTACGGCCCTCCAGCTGTTGAGGAACTACACGTCCCATGAGGCATTGTAAAAGTCTGACATTCACAGACATGACTAGGCATGATGGGAATTGTAGTTCATGAACAGCTGGAGGGCCATAGTTTGAAGACCCCTGCCTTATATCATGGACTTGACACTAGTTGGAGGTATACGTTTTTGTTATTAACAATATTTTCACTTTTTCATTTTAAATAATGTGACTTTCTTTCGTTTTGATTTATATGGGCGCTGTCTGATTTTCAGTAAAATGGTTATTGTTGTGGTGCACAGCAAAATAGTGACTGACATTTTTGGTGTTGTCCACAGCATATGGTTGCGGCAATTACAATCTTTTTCCCGCGCCTTGCAGTCTATTTAACCACTTAAGGACCCCTTCATGCCAATATACGTTGGCAGAATGGCACAGCTGGGCACAAGCACGTACAGTACCTGTATGTCCTATTTAAGTGCCCAGCCTAGCCGACACGGTCCGAAGCTCTGTGACCGCACCGCAGGACCCGCAGACCCGATCGCCACCGGTGTCCCGTGATCAGTCACCGGAGCTGAAGAACGGGGAGAGGTGTGTGTAAACACACTTTCCCCATTCTTCATTGTGGCAATGTCAGTGTATATTCTGTTCCCTGATATGGGGAAAGACGATCACTGACGTCACACGTCCAGCCCCGCCCCCTACAGTTAGAAACACATATGAGGTCACACTTAACTCCTACAGTGTCCCCTAGTGGTTAACTCCTAAACTGCAATTGTCATTTTCACAGTAATCAGTGCATTTTTATAGCACTTTTCGCTGTGAAAATGACAATGGTCTCAAAAATGTGTCAAAATTGTCTGATGTGTTCGCCATAATGTCGCAGTCATGAAAAAATCACTGATCACCGCCATTAGTAGTAAAAAAATAATAATAATAATAATAATGCAATAAAACTATCCCCCTATTTTATAAACGCTATAAATTTTGCGCAAACTAGGGTTGTCCCGATACCGATACCAATATCGGTATCGGGACCGATACCGAGTATTTGCGGCAGTACTTGTACTGCCGCAAATGCCCCCGATGCCTGGCTGAATACTTGTCCCCCCCGCCCCCTTGCCACCGCAGCCGCCGCCGCAGCAAAGCCGTCGGCGCCGCTGCATACCGCAAAGCCGCCGCCGCTGCTGCGTTAATCAGCGTGGGGGGTACATTACAGGCAGCTTTCGTTTGAATAGCTGTGTTTCCCACCGCGCCACGTATAGACACTCCCCCTTGCTCGGGATCGGACGGGTGATCTGCAATATGTGGGGGGGACATGGCTGCAATATGTGGGGGGACATGGCTGCAATATGTGGGGGACATGGCCGCAATATGTGGGGGGACATGGCTGCAATATGTGGGGGGGACATGGCTGCAATATGTGGGGGGACATGGCTGGATATATGTGGGGGGACATGGCTGCAATATGTGGGGGGGACATGGCTGCAATATGTGGGGGGACATGGCTGCAATATGTGGGGGGACATGGCTGCAATATTTGGGGGGACATGGCTACATATGTGGGGGGACATGGCTGCATATGTGGGAGGACATGGCTGCATTTGGGGACACGTTTAAAAAAAGTATCGGTATTCGGTATTGGCGAGTACATGAAAAAAAGTATTAGTACTTGTACTCGGTACTAAAAAAATGGTATCGGGACAACCCTAGCGCAAACCAATCAATAAATGCTTATTGCGATTTTTTTTTACCAAAAATAGGTAGAAGAATACATATCGGTCCAATCTGAGGAAAAATAATTTTTTTATATATTTTTGGGGGATATTTATTATAGCAAAAAGTAAAAAATATAGATTTTTTTTCAAAATTGTCGCTCTATTTTTGTTTATAGCGCAAAAAATAAAAACCGCAGAGGTGATCAAATACCACCAAAAGAAAAAAAAACAATTTTGTTTGGGAGCCACGTCGCACGACCGCGCTAAAGTGACGCAGTGCTGAATCGCAAAGAGAGGTAAGGTCCTTAACCTGCATAATGGTCTTGCTCTTAAGTGGTTAAGTGTGTAATGATCAACATCAGCACTAGGCCTAATCCCTAAGGAGGGGCCCTACGTGCTAATGTCACAAATGCTGTTTCCAGGACTCACTCTGCCCATCTTAGTGAGTCCGTACTTGTTTGTTTGTTTGTTTGTTTGTTTGTTTGTTTTCCATGTGGATGTATTTTATATTCTTGTGCTGGTGTAGTGCTACATATATATATATTTTATACATATATATATATATATATATATATATATATATATATGTAGCACTACCCCGAAGGAGCTGCTGGATTGTTTTGGGCGGCATGTTACCTCTATTTCTTCGCCATCTAGGGTATCAGATGAGAGTTAAGAAAAACTTTAATGGTCACACTTTAGACTTCTTTTTCTCTGCTTTATTTACCAAACGTGGTAGAAGAATAAAAGTAGTAGTTGAAGAGGTGAAAGGTAATAGGTAACAGGTTCAGGTGTATAACTTTTGTTCGGAAACACTCCTGCTTCCAGCAACGCAGCTTTCGTCGCCACTCTAGCCAGAGCGGGTATTGCCTCTCTCACTAGCCTAGCAGCAAGGGTGTCGCACGGAAACTTGGCAAAGTCTCTGCCACAGACCTTCCCAAAGATGGAGGTATATTCGGTCCAAAATCCTCTAAGCACTTGGATCTCTCCCAGAGAACTTCTTATAAAATTAGAACTGACAGGCAATTATCATCCAGCCTTCCTGTAATAGTGCATCCTTCAATGAAGTTCTAGGCCTCTCCTGAGTTACCAGCCTCTTGCTTTGTGCTCTCCAAAGCAGGTTCTTCATCGAGTGGCTTCCTCCCTCAGGGTGGACAGCTCAGGACCACTCTACAAGCATAGACCCAGTCTGACTATCGGGCCTACTTGGTAGATCACAACCTCGGATTGGCTTGGTCCCGGAGTCAGGAACACTTGAACACGCACCCCCGGCCATGAGGGCCACACATGTGGGGTGGTGGGACGACAGACCCAGGATCGGCGACGACCCCGGACTAGTGACATCTGTCCTTTAAGTACTCCTCTCCAGGATGCTCAGCAGGACGATCAACTCCATCTTATAGGCTGCCGAAGGGGAACACCCAAAACACCTTGGCCTGACTGCTACCACCCTCGGCCTGAAATGATAACGACACCCCAGACAATAATAGTGGTCACTCACAGTACAGCCATGGCTGGAACAGAGGCCCAAATTTAGTGAAAAATCATACAGTCTGAGCCAACTAACTCTCAGACTACCCTCTAAATTTAAAGCAGCGACAGTTAAAAAGTAGCAGGCCGCTACATATACTTTATTTCTGGGCTCCGCCAAGTGAGCTTATTTATATAGGACCTCGCTCTGGTAACTTGAGGCTGGGTTACAGAGGTGGACCCTATGGATATACTGTATGGGATAAGCTATTATACATGACAATGTATATTAGCTGTCTAGTGAGTGAATAAAGGTGGATGATTATTGCACTTCTGGTAATGGAGTGTTGGTGCTTTTTCTGCACTTGGGGACATCAATTTACAGTATTCTGACAATATTTGTGCATATACAGATTATGGGAAATTTATTTTTGCACTAGCACGTTGTGATTTTTTGGTTTATGCTGAATTGTTTATACATAAGTTTGTATTTAGCGTTTATCAGCAGAATATTTAGCACTTGGCACCTTGCACCTTGTATGGGGTTCTCTCTACCCTACCATTGTTCATGTTTTTCATTATTTTTGTTTAGATCATTCATATACTATAATTCTATAGTATTGCTCCTGACGGGTGGTTCAAAAGCCATGAAACACGTAGCGCTACCAATTGCCGTGCTTCTACCAATACCTATCCCATTTTCAAGCTATTATTGCATTACCTATATTTACAGGTCTAGTGAGGCAATAGGTCCTGCAGGCATTTTCTTGACATGGTTTTTATCGAACTCTGTTTTGATGAACTTTGAAACGTTATTTTGGTTTTATCAGATACCAAAGTTATTGTCATGTTCATTGCTATTACCTTGATACCAGTACTATATGAATGTACCAGTACTTTATGTATGCATTACTGTTATAATCAGTAAAATTCCTATGTGTTCACCAATTAATTCTTTGCTACCATGTGCTTCATATAAAATCCCACCCCTTGCTCTCCTCCTCTTGAAATTAATAGGGATGGAAAAGCATGACCTCACCAGGCCATGGTTTCATTTAAAGTCCCCAGGGATGGAAATACATGACCTTACCAGGACATGGCTTTGTTAAAGTCCCTAACAAACACTCACTACTCTATTACATGATTGCACATTGTCGAGTGAAGAATGATATGATATTAACCACTTGCCCAATGGGCACTTAAACCCCCTTCCTAACCAGACACATTTTCAGCTTTCGGCACTCTTTAAATGACAAATGACAAACATTTTTTCACACAAATAGAGCTTTCTTTTGGTGGTATTCGATCACCACTGGATTTTTTTTTTTTTTTGCACTATAAATTAAAAAGGACCAAACAAAAAAATTCCAGAAGTTTTTGCAAAATGTGGAAATAAAATGAAAATGCACTTTTTTTACACAAAGTTGTCCATTTATAAGACATTTCTAACACATAGCATGTACATAGCAAAAATTACAACCCAAAATACATTTTTGCTACTCTTCCTGGGTATGGGGATACCACATGTGTGAAACTTTTACACAGCCTGGCCACATACAGATTCCCAACATCCAAGGAGCACCATCAGGTGTTCTAGGAGCATAAATTACACATCTAATTTTCTGACAACCTATCACATTTATGAAGGCCCTTCATATTTCTAATAAAATAGCATGTACATACCAAGAATTACACCCCAAAATACATAATGCTGAGCAAAGGGTAAACAAAAGATTACCTGTAGTGCAGTTCTTCACAAAAGGAGAGCCCTGATCCAGGCAGCACACAGGGATATGGTAAGCGACAATGAATAGAATTGTTCAGGCAGGAATATTGCCCATAGACAGTATAGGAAGGGATACTGTCCATATACAGTCCAGGGTCAGCAGTGCCAAAATATTGGTCCTGGTAGTAAGCAGGAACATGGTCCATAGTACAAGTAGCAGGCCATGAAAGAATGGGGGTAGGGGTAGAGACTTCTTACACCCAAAATTCTTTGAAGACTCAGAGTCTCCAGGATCTAATCCGGGAATGAGAAAACTAAAAAATGAGATTTCTTCATCTAGAAAAACATTTCTGGAGCCCCTTACATATGTGAGACCCCTGTGTTATGAATCCCACTACTCCAGTAGCAGAGTAAAAGATAAGTCCAAAAGGTAGGAAAAACATTTTTTGTCAAGCAGTCCAGGGTCAGTTCCAGAGCAGGCAGAGGTAGTTACAGTTTAGTGTTAGGTAGAAGTGTGGTGGTATAACAGGCCAGTGTCAGTTCTGGAGCAGACAGAGGTATGTTTAGCATTAGGCAGAAGCGTGGTCGTTTAGCAGGCCAGGGTTGCACTGATGAGTGCTGTACTGGTACTCATGAGCACTGTAGTGGTGCTAATGTGGTACCGATGGCACATGTGAGCACTGTATTGGCACAAATGTGGCACTGATGAGCACTGTAGTGGCACTAATTTGGCACTAATGAGCATTGTAGTGGCACTGGGCACTGGTGTGGCACTGATGGAGCACTGACATGGCACTGATGGAGCACTGACATGGCACTGAAGGCCACTGTAGTGGCACTGATGGCACAGATGAGTAATGTAGTAGCACTAATGGACAGTGTAGTGCCATTGATGTGGCACTGATGGATACTGTAATGCCATTGATGTGGCACTGTAGTGGGTACTGTAGTAGCACTGATGGATACTGTAGTGGCACTGGTGGCACAGATGGCTACTTTAGTGGAACTGGTGGCACTGATGGAACTGTAGGGCACAGATTAGCACTGTAGTGGCATTTATGTGGCACTGTAGGGCACTGCTGGGCACTGTTGGACACTGCAACAATCAGTTATAGTCACTGTTTTACACTCAATTTTTCTTCTCTCCTTGCACGCTGTATCAGTGTGAGAAAAGAAGAGAGCTGGACCTCTGCATGATCTCAGCTTGTTTACATTGTGATTGCTCCCTTATTAGAGGGAGTGGTCACATGGTAAAAGGCCAATGTCATTGGCCCTTTACCGCGATCTGTTTTGCACTTGGTCTCGTGAACCCAGCGAGCAGGAACACTTCCGTGCGTGCGCCCCCTGGGGAATCACAAGTTTGGGAGGCCATCCATCCATGAATATAACATAAAATAATAGAATATAATAGAGTAAAACAGAACAAACTAGGATAGCATATACAAGAACAGAATAGAATGAAATAGAATAGAAAACAATATAACTAAAAAATATATATAGAATAGAAAAAAAAATGTAACCATTTTCAAAATTCAAATAGAATCAATTTGAATGTGAGTAGAATAAAAAATAACAAATAAGAAATGGCTATATTCTTTCTATTGTTTCTATCCTATTCTATTATTTTTTTATTGTATTATTTTTCTATTTGTTTATTCTATTCTATTCTGTTATCTTGTTTTCTATTATATTATATTCTTTTCAATTCAAATGTATTCTATTTTAAATTTGAATTTCAAAAGATGGTTATAATCTTTCTATTATATTCTAGAAAAAAAGGTGTGGGTTGGGTTGTTTGTTCCCACAAATGGGCACAGACTGGCAACATGGGCACTGATTGGCAAAATAGTAAATAAACAAGTGCCACCCCTCAGTGTCCATCAGTGCCACCTCTCAGTGCCCATCCATGCCCAGTGCCCATCTATCAGTGCCCATATGTGCCACCCACCAGTGCCACCCATATGTACCCATCAGTGCCACCCATAAGTACCCAACAGTGCTACCCATAAGTGCCCATCAGTGCTGCATATAAGTGCCCATCAGTGCCGCCTATGAGTGTTCATCAGTGCCGCATACCAGCGCTGCCTATCAGTGCCCATCAGTGCCACCTATCAGTGTCCATCAGTGTCGCCTATCAGTGCCCATCAGTGCCACCTCAACGGTGCCCATCAGTGCCACCTTATCACTGCCCATCAGTGCCACCCATATGTACCCATCAGTGCCACCCATAAGTACCCAACAGTGCTACCCATAAGTGCCCATCAGTGCTGCATATAAGTGCCCATCAGTGCCGCCTATGAGTGTTCATCAGTGCCGCATACCAGCGCTGCCTATCAGTGCCCACCAGTGCCACCTATCAGTGTCCATCAGTGTCGCCTATCAGTGCCCATCAGTGCCCATCAGTGCCACCTCAACGGTGCCCATCAGTGCCACCTTATAACTGCCTATCAGTGCCACCTCATCGGTGCCCGTAATTGAAAAAGAAAACATACTTATTTACAAAAAAAATACAGAAAAAAAAATAGATTTTTCAAAATTTTCGGTCTTTTTTTAGCTGTTGAGCAAAAAATGAAAATCGCAGAGGTGATCAAATACCACCAAAAGAAACCTCTATTTGTGGGAACAAAATGATAAAAAAAATTGTTTGGATACAGTGTAGCATGACTGCGCAATTGTCATTCAAAGTGCGACAGCTCTGAAAGCTGAAAATTGGCTTGGGCAGGAAGGTGCGTAAGTGCCTGGTATGGAAGTGGTTAAAAAAAAAAAAAGAAAACATAATTTCGGAGAATATAATTTAAATAAAAGAGGTAATGGCAAGGTGACTACAAATACACATTGTGAAGGGTATTACAGGATATGCAGATTTCACAAGAACTGGCAGATGCCTCATCTCCATGTAGTGAGATGATGATATAACAAATTTAATAATTAAATATCACATTCTATTAAATTTTAGGGAGACTGGCAACTGATAAGGAGGAGCCTTTTTATGTCTACGTAGTTGTGTTAGCTCTTCTGCTAGAAATAAATGTATTTTTATCCTAGGGATACTTAAAGGTAAAAATTGTAAGAGGGAACTTAATGCAAAAATCTCACCAAACGTTGTTTCTATGTACAATTTGTAGTTATATACGTGTATGTGAAAAGCTTTTTGATCCTTGTCTCACTGCTAATTGAAAGCAAAACCCCATATGTAATCTAGACAGCATAAGCTGGGGGAAACTATTTTTATTTTTTATCATGACAACAAAGAAGCAGTTTTTAACTGAAAATAATTCAGTGATTATTTGAGGATGTGGATTGAGGATGAGGATTATATTTTTTTTAGTTTTTTTTTACATGTCATGGGCTATTCATTTTTTAAAGTGAACCTTACATGAAAATGAATGATTCTTTTTTATAAAAATCCTCCACTCTCCAAAGTAAATTTTACTGCAAATAAAATGTATTATTAAAGCTGTTGTTTAAAAAATGATAGGCAATTTGACTCTGGGGGATAGTGTTTTTAATAGAGGTGACCTTTAATTTTTTTACAGAAGGTCCATTTTATTTTAAAATACTTTTCTTTAGATGCTCAGCTCTATTCCTTAACAGTGTATATGTTCTTAATTCTCTTAACATAGCCACTAGTAATACAATTTAATGTTCTTATAGAGGAAATATTATTTCAAGAACACCTGGCCTATATGATATCAGCAATTAAATGAGGTTAGGTGAAAGGGAACCTACCAGGTTATTTCCCTCTTTTTCAAGCCTTAGGGTCCTTTCACACTAGCGGACCGTTCATCCGTTCATTACAAGTCCGTTTACGGACTTGTAATGAACCCCTATGGGAGCGGATCCGTTAGCGGATGATGCATCCGCTAACGTCCGCCAGATCCGCATCCGTTTTTGCGGACAGAAGAATGTCCTATTTTTCTTCCGTCCGGCCAAACGGATCGGATGCAAACGGACAGACGGTCCGTTTCCATCCGACTCCCCATAGGGGAGAGCGGAGGAGAGACGGGGCGGTCCCTGCACAGTGTGCGGGGACTGCCCTGTCCGCCGACAGCTGAGCGGAGACCCCCCCCGCTGAGCTGACGGACACACGGAGCGGACCGAAAAACGGACCGCTCCGTGTGTAAGGAGCCTTAACCTCTTTGGTGATCTGAGAAACTTTCTCCGCCCTAGTTTTGTCTGCCACATTAACTCCTTGCTGTCAGTCTCTGTCAGTCTCTGATTGTCATGTAGTGTCCTGGTGCACAGCAGTAACCTTATGATCGAGCAGCTCAGCTGGCACATCTCTAACTAGCACAGAATTTAATCCTGTGGGCTCCGCTGCATCAGCTCAGGCCACACTGCTCTGTGCTCCTAGTACATTCTGGATAGCCTAGCAACATTCATCATGGGCTGTCTCTGCACACATTGAGAACCTCTGGGCTTTCTGTAGCTCTCCAGCCCTGAACTTGGGCTCACTGCTACTGTTTAGAGTTGAGCGGACACCTGGATGTTCAGGTTCGGACCCGAACCCGAACTTTGAAAAAAAAGTTCGGGTTCGGTACCCAAACCCAAACCGAACTTTGACCCGAACCCGAACCCCATTGAAGTCAATGGGGACCCAGACTTTTGACTACAAAAATGTCTCTAAACTAAGGGAAAGGGCTGGAGGGCTGCAAATGGCAGCAAAATGTCGAGAGGAGCATGGCAAGTACTCTGAAAATAAATGTGGATAGGGAAATAACTTAAAACAACATTAAAAAAATATATAATTTTGCAAAATGTCGGGAAGAGCATGGCAAGTACTCTGAAAATAAATGTGGATAGGGAAATAACTTAAAATAACATAAAAAAAATAAAAATAAAAAATAAAATCATTTTGACCTAGGAGGACAAGGTCCATATGTATTAGGAGTTTAAGGTGGATGTGGCCAGGGCCGCTGATAAGCCAGTACAACTGGCCCTGTTGTACTGGGCCCCGGCCAGCAGGGGGGCCCGGACAATCAGAGAAGAAAAGAATGCAGAACAAAAAATAAAAAAAGCCCTTCTTCTGCCAGCACCCATTTCGGGTGCATGTCACCTGTGTGCCGCTCCGCATGCTGGCTCAAGTCCCAGTCTGCATATTCCCTTCCCTGGCGGAGTGATTCATCTGCCGCCACAGTTCATGGCAGTGGTATGACTGTCATATACAGGACACAGAAGTCACCATTGCTACTGGGCTCCATGCTGCAGGAGGCCCTTGTGCCCCCCCATGTCTGAAATGTTAGAGAGGTGGCTGACAGATACTCAGCTGGGGTGTAAATCGTCAGTGCAGGAGCTCGATCTCAACGTTTACACTGAAAGTGAAAGCAAAGGGAGAGATGTCTTGAAGTGTGTGCTCTTTGCCTCCCCCTACAGTGCAGTACCCGGCATGGAGAGTGAAGGGATGGTGCTGCTGCTGACATTTTTTCAAAAAGCAATCTATTTTATATGTTTATATGCATGTATGTGTTAAAAATCAGGAGGCAGAGAAGAAGAGGCATATCACAGATTATAGTAGATGGTAAACTCTTACAGTATCCCTCAGGAGAGGAGACCATAGACCCTTAAAATGCACGGATTTTGTATATACATTAAAAGTGAGGGGCCTTTATGGTGAGTGAGAAAGTATGGCCAGAAATCTGTAATTTTTGTGCACCTGTTCAAAAAAAAAAAATGTGCCTGCTGCTATGTAAATCTAGCCTCATGCTGTGTTCCATGTGTAACTGCAGGTCTCCCCCTTAGCAGACAGCTACTGTTTAAGAGGTGTGTCTGTGTGTGTGCATGTGTGTGCGTGTTTGTGTATTTATGTGTGTGTGTATTTATATGTGTATGTATGTATGTATGTATGTGTGTATTTATATGTGTATTTATATGTGTGTGTGTGTATTTATATGTGTATGTATGTATGTGTGTATTTACATGTGTATGTGTGTGTGTGTATTTATATGTGTATGTGTGTGTGTGTATTTATATGTGTATGTATGTATGTGTGTATTTATATGTGTATGTGTGTGTATTTATATGTGTGTGTGTGTGTATTTATATGTGTATGTGTGTGTATTTATATGTGTGTGTGTGTATTTATATGTGTGTGTGTGTGTGTATTTATATTTGTGTGTGTATTTATATGTGTGTGTGTGTATTTATATGTGTATGTATATGTGTTTACATACGTGTGTATACACACATGTTACTTTTAAACCCGACTCCCTTTTTCTGTACAATCAGAACTAATTTTTTAGAGCGGGTTCATAAAACTAAAAAGAAAATATCATTCCTCTGAAAAGCAATCCAGGCTCAGATTGCTTTTCAGAGGCAGTTGACAGGCAGTGAAGAGGCAATACATTTTCCTGTGACTGGTAAAATGTTGAGAAATACTGATCTCTCAGATTTCCACCTGCAGCCGCTTAAAGCCTGGAAGGGGCTAGGGGTGGGACTGAAGGCGGGGGCCAGGGGAGGGGCTGAAAGGGGCCCTGTCAGGTAGGCTCTACTGGGCCCTATGATTTCTATCAGCGGCCCTGGATGTGGCGGTGTAGGTGGAAGCGGCCGTGGAGGAGGAGGAGGATGTAGCCAACACAGCAGGTTTTGGTTTTTAATATATGTATTTTTTAAATTAGGGTAAACCCCAAAAGAGTGAGAAAGATCTAGGGTTGCTACCTCATCCCTTTAAACCTGAACACAGAGTAATTACACAGGTTCTGGGGCTAATTTACTGTCGATAAGGCACCAAGTGAGTTTAATTAGCAGCACCTTAATCAGCCAGAGAACCTGTGTAATTAATATGTTTTTGCAAGCTCAGGCCATGTGCCCAATTTGGAGACCCAGAAGTTTAAGGGGGCATAGCCGTCATTCAGTACGTGTAGGCGTGTGCACACATACTGCTCCACCATGTTGCTGAAATGCTGCCTCCTGCTAAAACGTTCCATATCAGCTGGTGGTGCTGTTTGTTGTGGCGTGCTGACAAAGCTTTTCCACATTTTCGGCCATGCTAACCCTGCCTTCTGGGGTGCTGGTGGTGCCCCTGCTGCGTTGGCGACCTCTTCCTCCTCCTCTGCCTTCGCCTTGTGCTTCCACTGTGCCCCAGCTGCCAGGTGGGAATTTCACCAGCAGCGCGTCTACCAGTGTGCGCTTGTACTCGCGCATCTTGCGTTCACGCTCCAGTGAGGGAATTACGGATGGTACATTGTCCTTGTAACAGGGATCCAGCAGCGTGGCAAACCACTAATCAGCACCTGTCCAAATGTGCGAAACACGCCGGTCGTTGCGGAGACACTGCAGCATGTAATCGCTCATGTGTGCCAGGCTGCCCAGAGGCAACGAAAAGCTGTCCTCTATGGGAGGTGTATCATCTGTGTCCTCTGTATCCCCCCAGCCACGCACCAGTGATGGCCATGAGCTGGTCTGCATGCCATCCTGCTGTGAACATGGTTCCTCCTCCTCCTCCATGTCCTCCTCCTTTTCATCCTCCACGCGTCATCCTCCAGAACTGTGCCCTTGCTGGACAATTGTGTACCTGGCCTTTGTTGGTGCACGAACCCACCCTCGGAGCCACTTGTGAATGACTGCCTTGAAAGCCTTGAAAATGATCCTGATTCCTCCTCCTCCTCCTCCTCCTCCTCCTCCTGTGCCACATCCTGTTCCATCATCGCACGTAGCGTTTTTTCAAGAAGGGCAAAAAAGTACTGGGATAGTCATGCTTAGAGCGGCGTCATCGGCACTGGCCATGTTGGTGGAGTACTCGAAACAGCGCAACAAGGCACATAGGTCTCGCATGGAGGCCCAGTTATTGGTGGTGAAGTGGTTCTGTTCCGCAGAGCGACTCACCCATGCATGCTGCAGCTGAAACGCCACTATCGCCTGCTGCTGCTCGCACAGTCTGACCAGCATGTGCAAGGTGGAGTTCCACCTTGTTGGCACATCACATATGAGGCGGTGAGCGGGAAGGCCAAAGTTACGCTGCAGCGCTGACAGGCGAGCAGCAGCAGGGTGAGAACGCCGAAAGTGCGCACAGACGGCCCGCACTTTCTGCAGCAGCTGTGGCAGATCGGGGTACGTTTTCAGGAAGCTCTGCACCACCAAATTCAGCACATGCGCCAGGCAAGATTTCGCCCGTTATCGCGCACCACCAGACCTGGCTTGAGGATCACTGATGCCAACCACTCATCGGTCCGTTGTCCATGTCCCTCAACAACTCCTGGGAGGTGTGTGGTTTTTCCCCCAAACAGGAAAGCTTTAAAACTGCCTGCTTGTGTTTACCCATGGCTGTGCTGAAGTTGGTGGTGAATTTGTTACGCTGACTAGATGAGGAGGCGGTAGAGGATGAGGAAGCGGAGTAGGAGGAGTTAGGAACAGGAGGCAAACTGAAGCACCCTGCAATTCTCGGTGGTGGAAGGACATGTGCCATACTGCTATCCGCCTCAGGCCCAGCCGCCACTGCATTTACCCAGTGCGCTGTTAGGGAGATATAACGTCCCGACCGTGCTGACTGGTCCACGTATCCGTAGTTAGGTGGACCTTGGCACAGATGGCGTTGCGCAGTGCACACCTGATTTTGTCCCCCACTTGGTTGTGCAAAGAAGGGATGGCTCGCCTGGAAAAGTAGTGGCGGCTGGGCACGGCGTACTGTGGGACAGCCAATGCCATCAGGCTTTTAAAACTCTGCGTCTCCACCAGACGGAATGCCAGCATTTCAAAGGCCAGTAATTTGGAAATGCTGGCATTCAGGGCCAGGGATCGTGGGTGGGTAGGGGGGTACTTCCTCTTCCGCTCCAGTGTTTGGGAGATAGAGAGCTGAATGCTTCCATGGGACATTGTGGAGATGTTTGGTGACCCAGGTGGTAGTGTTGCTTGCCGGTCCTCTAATTGAGGGGTGGCAGGTTGCACTGTCACTACAGAGGTGGATGAAGAGGCCGAGAGGCCCGAGACTGATGCAGAAGAGGAAGCAGGAGGAGCCAGAGACCTTTCTTGGTTTTTGAGGTGTCTACTCCACTGCAGCTCGTGCATTGCACTTAGATGCCTGTTCATGGAGGTTGTGCTCAGGTTGTGCTCTGATTGCACAACGTGCAAACCACTTGTGTCTTGTCATCAGCACATTGTGTAAAGAACTGCCATGCTAGGGAACTCCTTGGACCTGGCTTTGGTGTGCTCGGTCCCTTGCTGTGTTGGGCAGTAGCAGGCGTACTTTCTAGGGGACGGACGCTCTGCTTTGGCACCCTGCCCCCTCTTCTGCTGTGCTGGTGGCTCTGTGCGACCACCGCCTCTTCCTCCGAACTACATGGGTTACCTGCATGAGGTTGATTCCATGTCGGGTCGAGGACCTCATCGTCCTCCACATCATCTTCCACCCAGTCTTCACCACTGCCCTCCTTGTCGATCTGCACAATTGCAAAAGCACCAGCAGTTGGCGACTGTGTTTTATCATCATCCAAGACGTGCTGTGATGGTCCCCCCATGTACTCATCTTGAAATATAAGTGGTTGGGCATCGGTGCACTCAATCTTTTCCACTTCTGGGGCTGGGCTAGGTGGATGGCCCTGGGAACACATGCTAACAGACTCATCAAAAAGCAGAAGAGACTGCTGCATGATTTGGGGCTCAGACTGCTTGAATGATTTGCAAGGGGGTGAGGTGAAAGACTGATGGTGGACATTGGCTGCAGGCGCCAACTTTGAACTTTCAGCACAAGACTCTTTGGGAGACAATGTGAAGGAACTGGAGGCACTGCCAGCAACCCAATCTACTACCGCCTGTTCTGCTCCTGGCCTCAACATTCGTAAAGCTGGATTAGGCCCCACCAAATACCGCTGCAGGCTCTGTCGCCTACTCACACCTGAGAAAGGTGTTTCACTTGTGCCTGTAGCTGGCACAGATCGACCACGTCCTCTCCCTGTAACAGGAGCTCCACCAGCAGCACCACGACCGCGGTCACGTCCCTTATTTGACGTGTTCCTCATATTTCTCAAATGTAGGATCTTGCCATAAATGGGTGTTTTTTAAATACAACAATAGTGTAATATGGTGTAATATGCAGAGATTCACCTATATAAAATTCTTTCCCTATAGCAAGAAGCATGAACCTAGCGATAAACAATGTACTGCACAGACAGTATATCACAGGGGACAGGTGGAGTGCTGGTGAAATAGGCAGTCACCTATATATTGCTGTCCCTATAGAAGATAGCTGGAACCTCTCCCTGAACTATGTACTGGACACACACAGTAGATCACAGGAGTGCTGGTGAAATAGGCAGAGTCACCTATATATTGCTGTCCTTATAGAAGATAGCTGGAACCTCTCCCTGAACTATGTACTGGACACACACAGAAGATCACAGGTAACAGGTGAAATAGGCAGAGTCACCTATATATTGCTGTCCCTATAGAAGATAGCTGTAACCTCTCCCTGAACTATGTAATGGACACACACAGTAGATCACAGGTAACAGGTGAAATAGGCAGAGTCACCTATATATTTTTTTTTTTTTACAATACATTTTTTATTGTGTCAAAAGATAATAATACATACATAGCAAACCGTGCATTTAAAACAGATAAAGGAGAGGTGAAAATGCGGACACAGCCGCTACAACAAGGGAGTCGAGTATATAACACAAACCCATGAAGCTTGTACAATATAACATTCGTAAATAACTTTGCAGACCGGCCATTTACATAGGTGACGGTGGGTCACGGAAAGAGCATATGTAATAGGACCAAGGTGAACGACCAGAAGGGCGTGAGGCCCATCTCCTATGACCTGGGTAAGCGAGATCAAATATTGGTGTTGTCTAGCGGCAAAAGATGCGGCGCTAGTGTCTATCAGGAGGATGGAGGGGGCGAAGGCGTGTACTGGGGTGAGCTATAGATAAGTCCTGGGGCATAGGACCCCGAGGGTCCGAGGCACGATTGTCGTGTAGGGACTACGGAGGGAAACCCATGAGGGAGTGTAGAGAGTTCGCCCTATGTAGGGGGGGGGGGGTCCAGAAGGGGATCGGTATTCTGTGGTTGGGGATGTGGTTGGGGAAAGTGAGGGTTTCCCCACAGCTCTCTGACAGCTCTCAAGAGATTAACTGTTTGTAGGCATCAGTTGAGGTGAAGTGAATCCAGCTAGCCCAGGAATCAGTGTATTTAGAGGGTGTGTCATGGGCCTGGTGTATTAGATTTTCCATTTCTGAGGTCAGGTTTATACGTCTGAACCAGTCTGCTATAGTCGGAGGGTCTGGAGACCGCCATCTCACGGGAATACAAAGTCTTGCAGCATTGACTAAATGCATTGCCAAGGAACGGAAATAGGTCTTTGGGGGTATGTTGGAGTGGTGGAGCAGAAATTGTGCCGGTGAAAGATCCAGGTCATAGGTCGTTACTGATTTGACGATGCGATGGACTTCGGTCCAAAACGGCTGTATTTTAGAGCATGACCACCATATGTGCAGTAAGGAACCTGGTTCGGCACCACATCTCCAACACATTGGGGAAACAGAGGGGTAGATGGCATGTAGGCGTGTGGGAGTTTTGTACCATCTCGAGAACACCTTAAAGGCATTTTCTTGGGCATGTACATTGACTGTCCCTTTGTGAATGCAGGAGAACATAGCCTCCCAATTCTGGTCCGTTAGATCAATGGAGAGTTCCGCTTCCCATTTTTGGCTGGCCCAGTTATCTTTAGGTCTGCAGACAGGGAACAGTAGGGTGTGAGTAAGGGAGACAAGGTGGGTTAAAGGTTCGGTGCTCGCGCACAACGTTTCAAAGGGAGTCAGTTTGCGAGACCAGTCTGGTTTTGGGCGTGGGTTGTCAAAAAAGTGTCTGAGTTGAACATAAGTCCAGAATGGGAATGATTGATTCCTCATTCTGGACACAAGGGTTTCGTAGGAGAGTAGGCGATCGTGTTCATAGAAGTGTTGCGCACGCATTTGGGCGTGGGGCCAAATTTCTGTTAGAAAGGTGTGGGAGAGTCCTGGAGTGAAATCTGGGTTGCATCTAAGCGGGGTCATAGGGCCCTGCACCGAGGAAATCTGGTATTTGGAGCAGGCCACTCTGAAGGTAGCCAGTGTCGGGGCAATGAGGGGGTGATTCTGACAGGAAGGGGGAGTGTTGTTCATCGAGAGCCACGGGGTGTTGGCCAAAGGAGCAGGCGAGAATGTGTGTTCTAGCTGAACCCATTTTTTGGAGTTGAGATGGACATTCCAGTCGATGATTCTCGACAGGTGGCATGCCTGATGGTATTTAAATAAGTCAGGGAGACCCAGGCCGCCTTTCAACTTGGGGATCGTGAGTTTGTCGAAGCTTATTCGGGGTCTGAGCCCATTCCAAATAAAATCTGTACATGCTCGCCGGTAAGTTGAGAAAAAGGCCAGAGGAAGTTTGATCGGGACCGCTTGAAACAAATAGAGAAGACGGGGTAGGATGTTCATCTTAATAACAGCTGCTCTGCCAAACCATGAGAATATGCCAGCAGACCAGGATTTAAGATCTTTTTGGATGTTTTGTAGCAAGGGGAGATAGTTGGCAGAGTATAAATCCGCGAGGGAAGATGGAAGTTGGATACCCAGGTATGTAATCGAGTACTTATTCCATTTAAGTGGAAAGTTAGCTTCACATTGCGCACAAACGTCGGGGGGAGACTGATATTGAGCGCGTTGGACTTTGAGAAGTTTATTTTTAGATTTGTTAAGTAGTTAAAAGTCGTGAGGTCTGCTAATAGGTTGGGTAGAGTTGTTATAGGTGTAGTCAGGAAAAGGAGGATGTCGTCCGCAAAGGCCGCCACCTTGTGTTCGTGGCCGTCAATATTAATTCCCTTGATGTCTGGGTTGGACCGGAGGCGTCGCAAGAGGGGTTCTAGTGTGAGGACAAAGATAAGTGGTGAAAGAGGACAGCCCTGGCGGGTACCGTTAGTAATGGAGAAGGCATTCGACAGGTGGCCGCTCACACGGACCCTGGCCGTGGGATTAGTATAGAGTGCAAGGATGTAGTGAAGCATGCGCTGAGGGAGGCCCATAAACTTCAACGTCTCGGTCATATAGTCCCATGCCACCCTGTCGAATGCCTTCTCCGCGTCAAGAGAAAGAAGGAATCCAGTTTGTCTAGTCGATGTCAGCCAGTGATGGATGGAAATCGCTCTAAGGGTGTTATCTCTCGCCTCCCTGCCAGGGACAAAGCCCACTTGGTCAAGGTCAATCTGTCGGGGTAAGAGGGGGAGAAGTCGATTAGCAAGCATCTTTGCATACCATTTCAGGTCCACGTTTAAGAGCGATATGGGCCTATAATTCGTCACCAAAGACGGGTCTTTACCCGGCTTTGGGATCACGGTTATATGGGCTGTCAGAAGATCTCGCGGGGGAGCGGTAGGAGAGGCAAAGGAGTTAAAAGCTTCGAGGAAGAAGGGGATAAGGAGGTGAGTGTACGTCTTATAATATCCGACCGTCAAGCCATCGGGGCCTGGGCTCTTTCCCGGTTTCATTTTTTTCAGTGCCATCGTGGCTTCCAACGCAGTAAGAGGGGAGTCCAAGTCGGTAGCTACAGCATTCGATATTGGTTTCGGACTGTATTCTGTCAGAAAGTCTTTGATGGCCTTTTTCCTAGCGAGCGAGTCGGAGGCTGAGTCTGATGGGTGGAGGTTGTATAGTTTTGAATAGTAAGTCACAAATTGGTCAGCAATGTCAGGAGGGGAAGAAACTTTCCGACCCCTGGGGTCTGTTAAAGAGTGTACTGTCATGGAAGCCTTCTTGGATTGCAGTGCCCGAGCTAATAGTCGGCCTGCCTTGTTGCCGAATTCGTAAAAGACTCTCCGGGAGAGGACATATTTACGTTTGATTTGTTTACCTAAGAGCTCTAGAAGTTCGGACCTGGCTTCTTGTAGGGGACGTAAGGCGGTCAGGGCTAGGGAGCGTTTGTGCGTTTTCTCCAACCGATGGATGCGAGTGGTAAGATCTAAGAAGATTTTACGGTGTTCCCGCTTGCGTTTTGCCGCCGCCGCCATCAAGATGCCCCGGATAACACATTTGTGGGCTTCCCACGTGTTAAGGGCGGAGGTGTCTATCGACTTATTTTCGTCAAAGTATTGTTTAATGCTTACTTCAACTTCGGCGGCAATTACAGGGTCAGTAAGCAAAGAGGGGTCCAACCTCCACAAGTGGGAAGTGGTGCGGTGTATTGGTAGCGTCAGTGTCATGGAGACTGGGTGGTGATCAGAGAAGAACATGGGGTCAATTGAGGTACGAGTCAGGTTCGGTAGGTCGTGTTGCGATAGGAAAAGATAGTCTATCCGGGAGTATTTGTTGTGCGGCGCTGAGAAAAATGTGTAATCTCTTCCCGTGGGGTTGATCGTGCGCCAAGTGTCATGGAGCAATAGCGTTTGCAATTGTGATTTAATTGATTTAAGGGCATTGTAGGTGAGGGATGTCGTACCCGTGGATGTGTCATGTAGTGGATCAAGGGGGACGTTGAAGTCTCCACCTAAAATAAGCATGCCTTCCTTAAAAGCAGAGAGGGAGGTGGTGAGGCATCGAAAGAAGGAGACCTGGTGGGCATTCGGGGCATAAATATTGGCCAAGGTTATCTTGCGGTCCAATATCGTTCCCTTGAGAAAGATGTATCGTCCTTCGTCGTCAGTCATAGTGTCTACAAGTTGAAAGGGGCAGTGTTTCGCTATAAGTATAGAGACTCCCTTGGATTTGGAAGTCGGGGGTGGTGGCATGATATGTTGTTGGGTAGTAGTAATTGCGGAGTTTCGGTGTCGAGTCAGTGCGAAAGTGGGTCTCCTGTACAAAAACTACATCTGCTTTGTCACGGTGCATAGCATAGAGGAGTTGAGAGCGACGTTCAGGAACATTCAGGCCTCGTGCGTTGAGGGAAACAATTTTCAGTGAGAATTTAGCTTCCGCTTCCGGAGCAGGGGGCATTGTCATAGAGAGCCGGGGGATCCTGAGTGGACTTAGTTAAGGGGTCCGAGAGCTGTGGGGGGGTTAGGTTCGGGGGGGGCGCGTGTGGTGAGATGTGTGAAAAGAAAAGCGGTAGGAGAGGAGAGGGTACCCTGGGGATTGGGCGCGGGCAACCGCTCACTCGGTCGTTGGCGTCTAGTAGAAAGTGATCAAGAAAAACCGGGGATCGGTGAGGGGTCCCTCACCGGTCTAGTAGTAGGAGTCCCGCGTAGGCGGGGTAACCGGAAATTGTCAGTGGCGTGAAGAGCAGTAGTGTGTGCAACGGGTAAAAACAAGAGAAGGGCCACTGTGTGGGGGTTGACTAGTCTCGGGAGAAGAGGAAACGGAGTCGGAGTGACCGACCAACAGCCATAATAAGAGAGGTAGGACATGTGTATTGCGCGGAGACCGAGAGATCTCTGATGATGGGTGACTATGTGTCAGGAGGTGGAGTGAGAGCGAGCAAACCCCGTCTGGTGGGTACAGGTTTACAGGTAAGACAGAGTGTGCTATAGGGTCGTATATGTAGGAGGGTAGTGAGTGACGTGTGTCTGTCCACAACAAGTGACAGCTGTCATGAGTGAGAAAAGTGCGACAAAACTTTCATGACTTCGAGAATAAACAAGTAAAAACATTTTCAGAAACATTTCAGTGTTAATCTGGCAGTAACATTACCAACACACCTAAGGACGTGTAAGCCTCGTAGAACGTACAACATGTAACCCGGAACCCGGCTCCCAGGCAGTGTATGCGGAGATGCGGAGATTAAGGAGGGAGGGGGACGGGGAGGGAGGGAAGGGTGGATAGGAGGAGAAAAAAAAGGGGGGGTCGGGGGGGGTGGGAGAGGTAGAATTGTGTTGGGAGGAGAAGAGATTAAGGGGGAGGGTGAGGGTGGTATAGAGTCAGTAGGCCGTTGCTAACGTAAGAAAATGTCTAGCGGGACAGTGGCTACAATGGCCATCCGGCATCTGCTCCGTAGCCTATAGCGTTGAAGGAGACAAGGCCCTCCCTCAACAGCTCAATCCATTACACGTGCTTTGACAGGACGGGATACATCCCTATGCTGGATAGTTCTGGCCCGGGAACTAGAGTCGGGGAGCAGTGAAGAAACCAGGGTAGGGAAGGATGGGTAGGGAAGGATGGGTAGGGAGGGGGGGGTGGGAGTGGGGGGTGGGAGTGGGGAGAGGCATGAGGATAGTGGGAGCAGGTACAATTTAGAAGAGCATACAATCTAGCCAGGCAAAAAAGAAAACATTGTATGAAAGCATTTTTGAGCTCTACCCTGTCCTGTGCGATCAGTAGAAGCCAGTCGCAGGAACAATCTTTTGTCGCCTGGTGTCGATGAGTGTTGTCGTTGCGGTGGGGAGCATCTCGGATATCACGACTTTCAGCAGGGATCGGTTAAGCAGAGTCATTTCGACTGGAGTCTGTGGCGATCGTTGGCTCAGGCACAGGGTGTCTTCTGTAGGCGTATTACAAGGTAGATGGGGGAAAAGAGAAAAAAAAAAAAAAAAGGGGGGGAACAGGAAAGGGAAAAAGGAAAAGAAAAAATAAACAAGGGGAAACACAGATCATTAGGGTGTACAGTGCATGCAGTGTCTCTGTAGGGCACAGAAAACAGCGGTCTGGGGGTAGCAGTTGCGGAGTGAGGGGGCAAGCATAGTCCTGTGGGTATTGCAGATCGGGCAAAAACGGCTGTTTTGATCCTGGGAGGGGGTGGAGGGGGAAGCAGGGTCTCAGCAGCGGCAACAGGCGGTGGGGAGTCTTGCCTTAGAATCTAGTGCACTCAGAGCTGGCGTACATGAGCGGAGGGGGGGGTGGGGGGAACATTGCGGATAGTCACCATAGAAGCAGGGGGGGACAGTCCATAGTGGAAGTCATATGCATTAGCATGGTCAGCAGCCATGTGGATCCGAAAGATCGGTTGAGCAAAGGGTGAAAAGCGGCAAGGAGATTAGACTAAGGAGGGATGGGAGGTAGGTGGCCAGACAGGGGGGTAAGGATTAGGAGAGGTAATTGAAGGGAAACTTAGCTGAACTGTAGCTGGAAGTCCCGGGAGCCGAATGGCGGTACCGCCTCAATAGTCACGGCGAGCTCTTCTGGGTTGTGGAGCCGCCTGCGGGCTGGAGGGATGGTGACCGGGCGGTAAGGCTTGAGCAGGCCTGTTGATGGACGGGGATCGGCGTCTGCGATAGCGGGTAGCTTGGGTCTCCATCGGTGCCTCTTCGGTCCAGTTAGGAATCAAATGCGGGCCGGTAAAGTCAGCGTACCATTGCGGGAGTTCAACATACGGGATGTCAAGTATTCTACAGAAATCCTCCAGATCTTCAGGGACTCTGAGAAGGGCCTGGTGGCCAAGGCGAGAGGCAGACAGAGCGAAGGGAAATTTCCAGCGGTACTGGATTCCCTTGGTACGTAGCATTTCTAACAGCGGACGGAGGTCTCTGCGATGCTTAAGCGTGATCGCCGAGAGATCTTGATAGATGTGGATCGTGTGCCCCTCATGTTCCAGCCGGGTCTTCCCACGAGCCTTCCGCAGGATGTCTTCCTTCGTCTTGAAGCTGTCCAGGCAGCAGACTACATCTCTGGGGGGGTCCGCATCTTTGCCTCTGGGCCTCAGGGCCCTGTGGATCCTTTCCATCGGGATGGGCGTCTGCAGGGGCCTCTCCAGGATATGGTTAAAGAGTTCCGTGACCGAGGGCAGTAGTCTGTCAGGTTCCACGGATTCTGGGAGTCCTCGTATGCGAAGGTTCCGCCTGCGGCCCCGGTTATCCAAATCCTCCACGTGTCTCTGGAGGTCCCGGAGCTGTAGGGTGTGGGTATCTAGTTTACAGGTAGCCTTTTTCAGGACTGTGTGATGGCGCTCCGTGATGAGTTCCACTTCTTGCACCCTGTTAGTGATGCCGCGAATCTCATGGCGGAGATCAGTGATGGCCGCGAACAGGGTGTTTTTGATATCTGCCGCCACCGCGTGAAGATCTGTCAGGCTGGGTTGTTGGGAGGTCATCGGAGCCGCGATGGTCTGCGGTGGCTGAGCTGGGCTTGTAGGTGTGAGGAGAATCCCTTCTGAGGCGCGTGAGGGATCTGAGGTAGAGACTCGCGCCGCCATGTTGGGTCTCTGTGACCGGAATATGTCCGGGATTTGTAGGTTTTGCCTGCCTCCAATATCCCTCGGTGAGCGCGATCTGGATGCCGAGGAGTGTCGGGAAGAGGTCCCCATAACTTTGAGATCAGAAATCGGCGTTGGTCTCCAGTACAAGCTAAGTTATGGCTGTGGTCAGTCGGAGCTCTAGAGCTATGCGGCCATCTCTCTCCAAGGCAAACCACGCCCCTCAAGAGTCACCTATATATTGCTGTCCATATAGAAGATAGCTGGAACCTCTCCCTGAACTATGTACTGGACACACACAGTAGATCACAGGAGTGCTGGTGAAATAGGCAGAGTCACCTATAGAAGATAGCTGGAACCTCTCCCTGAACTATGTACTGGACACACTGTAGATCACAGGAGTGCTGGTGAAATAGGCAGAGTCACCTATATATTGCTGTCCCTATAGAAGATAGCTGGAACCTCTCCCTGAACTATGTACTGTACACACACAGTAGATCACAGATAACAGGTGAAATAGGCAGAGTCACCTATATATTGCTGTCCCTATAGAAGATAGCTGAAACCTCTCCCTGAACTATGACATGCAGATCTCACAGAAATAAACAGTGCTGGTGAAGATTTCTGAAGCAAGTTGTAAAACGAATGGCGATTGGCTGCAGTGCAGCGCGCCATAACATAGCCGAACTCCGAACCCAATTATTCGGGTTCGGGTTCGGGTACAAAAAAAACAGTTCGGGTTCGCTCAACCCTACTACTGTTACTGAATGCTGTCTGGAACACTCCCTGGCTGTAGCCACAGCCAAACAAATCCTTCTTCACACCTTTACTAGGGGCAGGCATAATCCCAGGCTGTGGATGCAGCCAGTAAATTCTTTCTTCGGGCCTTCTCTTACTGCACTTTGTCAGTGCAGAGCAGGGATGGAGCAATGCAGCAACAGGACTGTGATGTCCTAATGGGTGGCTTAACCACTTCAATACCCAGCCATATACAAATGACGGCCTGAGATGGGATCTACCATCCTAAGTGGCCGTCAATTGACGGCCTGGGCTTTGCGGGTGGATATCTGAATGATGCCTGCAGCCAGAGGCATCATCCAGATATCCTCTTCTTCAGATGGCGATTCTGCACAATCTAAGAACGATCATAGCGGCACCCCCCCCCCCCTCCCGCCGCCATCCGGTGCTTCTCCGGGCTCTCCCGTGCCTTCAGGGGCCCGGAGAACGAATCGTCGGCGTCAGCAGGAAGCATAGAGATGACTGGTGACCAGATGGTTACCAGTCATCTCTATGGGCCAGATTCAGGTAGATGGGCGCTTCTTTACTTTGGAGTAACGTTTCTCATTTACGTTACTCCGCCGTAACTTTAGGAGCAAGTACTGTTATTCACAAAGCACTTGCTCCTAAAGTTGCGGCAGCGTAACGAAAATGAGCCGGTGGAATTCAAATTGGGCGGGTAGGGGGCGTGTATTATGTTAACTATGCGTGATCCCGCGGCGAACGTACTGCGCATGTGTCGACTGTCAGTGCGCATGCTCCAAATTCTGTCAGGGAACGTCAATGACGTCAATCCCCATTCACGAACGTTTTACGCAAACGACGCAAAAATTTGTAAACTCGACGCGATGACGACGGCCATACTTAACATAGGATACTCCACTAGGGGGCTGGTTTTTCTTTACGCCGCGTATCGCTTACGGAAACGTCGGAACGTCACTGCGTCGGGCCCGAATACGATCGTGAATTTCCGATTCCCGCTGATTAACATATTCTCTGCGTTAATCAGCGGGAACGCCCCGAGCGCCATTTTTAAAATTGAAGTTCCGATACGACGGCGAAATACAATTACGCTGCTCGTATAGGAACTCCAACCCAGCGTTTTTTTGTTTTCTGGTTACAGAAAACAAAAACGCCGGCTCAAAGTGACAGTTAGGCTGGAGTATCACTGATACTCCAGCCTAACTCTACCTGAATCTGGCCCCTTGACTGTTGGAGGACCCGGGCGCGATGTGATGACGTCACGCCTGGGTCCCCGTAAGTAAACAAAGCCACGATTGCGGCTGTAAGCGACCATTCATGAGATCGGTGAATTTTTTTTCACCAATCTCATGGTTTCCAGCCTGGAGGAGAGATGTGAGGTCTTATTGACCCCGCATCTCTCCTTAAAGAGGACCTGTCACACACATTTCCTATTACAAGGGATGTTTACATTCCTTGTAATAGGAATAAAAGTGGAAAAAATATGAAAAAAAGTGGAAAAAGAAATAAAAAATAAGTCAAAAAAATAAATAAAAGATGAAAAAAAATTAAAACGCCCCTGTCCCCGATAGCTCGCGTGCAGAAGCGAACGCACTTGTAAGTCCCGCCGACATATGTAAATGCCGTTTAAACCACATAAGTGAGGTATCGCCGCGTGCGACTCTAGCACTAGATCTCCTCTGTAAATCTAAACTGGTAACCTGTAAAAAAAAATAATGCGTTGCCTATGGAGATTTTTAAGTACCAAAGTCTGGCGCCATTCCATGAGTGTGCGCATAATTAAAGCGTGACATGTTGGGTATCTATTTACTCGGTGTAACATAATCTTTCACATAATACAAAAAAATTGGGCTAACTTTACTGTTTTGTTATTTTTTTAATTCATGAAACGATTTTTTTTACAAAAAAAAGGCGTTTGAAAAATGATTGCGTAAATACCGTGCGCGATAAAATGTTGCAATGACCGCCATTTTATTCCCTAGGGTGTCTGCTAAAAAAAAACATATATAATGTTTGGGGGTACTGTGTAATTTTCTAGCAAAAGAATGATGATTATTACATGTAGGAGAGAAGTGTCAGAATAGGCCCGGTATGGAGGTGGTATAAAAGCCCAGTATTGAAGTGGTTAAAAGGACCACCAACTGGCACTGTCAACGTAAAGTGCCAATAAATGCAATGTGGACAATAGAGGGAAAGGTGTCAGAGAAAATATTATGGGTAGAGATGGAGGGGAGGGGGGGGGGTTCTCACAGGAAATAAAATGTGATAGAAGGTTTTCCAGAGAACAATGGTGACATAGGTTCTAGAGAATGTACAGAAATAATTGCACAGTAAAAACTAGGGCCCAGATTCACAGAGTGATTACGCCTGCGCAACAGGAGATGCGCGTGCGTAAGTCGAAATGTGCGCGTGCGTTTCGATGCACGGCATCCCCAGAACGAGATACGCAAAAAATCTCCTTTTTTTTGTCCCGCGTAATTTCGTTAGACTGGCGCATCCGTCCGCGCAAAAGTGCGCTAGACAGACCATTGATTTGCTAGTCAAATATGCTAATGAGGGACTTACGGGGATCCACAAAAGAACGTTGGGGCAGCGCAGGCTACGCAGTGTGCGCAACAGCAAAATGTCCTGACTAAAATTAGAGCATATAAAAGCTGGTCTAAAAAGAGAAAAAAAGTCTACTTGTTAGATAAAGCAACACTGTTAGTGAGGAGATCAGCAGTCACACCTGTTGCACAACAATCTGTATGCCAACATGCCAGGGGCATCGTCGCGCATAGCTATACTACTGACTTTAGATGAGCAAAGAAGGATGAGGGCACGGAGGATGGCACGGGAGAGTATATACCGCACCCACATAGACCTGTTTGGCATGAGTGATTCTGAGGTGTTTAGCATCTTCAGATTCACCCCTCATGTCATCCTGGAATTAACCACAACCCTGCAGGAGGACATCACCAGCCCAACACACCGCTCACATGCAGTGCAGCCACTGGTCAAGGTCATGGCAACACTCCATGTCCTTGCCAGTGGCTCTTTTCAGCGTACAAGTGGAGTGGTGGCTGGGATGTCACAATCCTCCATGAGCAGATGTGTGCACCAGGTTGTCCCTGCAATCCTCAGACGCATGGCCAACCAAATCATCAAACCCACCACTGAGGAGCTGCGGCTGAAGGCAATGACAGATTTCTACAGAATTGCCAGATTCCCACGCACTGTGGGGGCCATTGATTGCACACATGTGGCACTCCAGCCCCCCCATGAGACAGAGCACATGTACCGCAATCGGAAGCATTGGCATTCCATCAACGTACAGGTGATAGTCGATGCCCAAGGCCTCATATGGCACGTCCGTGCCAAACACCCAGGGTCCAGCCATGACAGCTACATATACAATCAATGCCACATCCGAATGGAATTCGATCAGAACGTGTATGGGGACACCTGGCTGGTTGGTGAGTGACATGGGTGGCAGGCATGACTATCCCCTCCCATGATGCACACATCACAAGGGGCACATGCATTACTAACATCCTCCTGTCTTTTCCCTTACAGGTGACTCTGCATATCCACTGGGACCCCATCTCATGACTCCTATCCGGAACCCCCAAACCCCAGGAGAGGAAAGATACAATCAAGCACATGCCCAAACACGAGCAGTGGTGGAGCACACCTTTGGCCTCCTAAAGTCACGTTTCCGATGCCTGGATAAGTCTGGGGGTACCCTCTTGTATTCCCCAAACTTCGTGTGCCAGATCATCGGTGCATGTTGCATGCTGCACAACTTCGCAGAAAGAAAGGGCCTGCAGATTGGCCTACGTGATGACCTGACCCCTGAACCAGACAATCCCCCCCTAACCGAGGCTACCCCGTCTTCTGAGGGAAGAGCAGCCAGGAGACAACTCACATTGGGCATCTTTGCACGTTAAACACACACATTAATCATGGCACAATGAGAATGCATGCATGCACACCACTGTGGTCCCTAGCACACACACCCCACATCCACATCAAATTGAATTGGCACCAGTCCACCATGCAGGACTTGTGAGCAGCAACGCCACGCCAAGGCTCCAATTATGTCACTGTACATTCATACACCATTCACACGGACCTGGGGATCACTTCTCCCTGGTCCTGGGGAACACTTTTCCACCAAAATTGAGGGTGACACCCCTTTTCCGGCAGGAATGTCACCCCCACATTCAAACAGCATTCACAACCCAAAAAAAAAATACCTGCAAAAGCAAAAAATTTCCAGCAAAACAAAAAAAAAAAAAAGGGGAAAAAATAATTATTGCCCTTTACGTGAGCCACGCCTGGGGCGCCCCCGGCCACGGCCCCGGCTTCTCAGGGGAGACTCATGGGGGAGGGGTAAAACCGGGGAAGGAGGAGCAGCCCCTGATCTCTGCCCACCTGGCGGCCTGCCCTCCAAGGCCACGGCTATTCTGTCCAGGGCAGCACCAAGTGTTGCCGGGTTGGCCTGGATAGCCTGGGTAAGGGCCCTCACATCCTGCCCAACGCCTGCTGATGTCATCTGCAGTTCGTTTAGGCAGGTTGTGAAAGCCCGGGAGTGGGAGTCCAGGTTCCCCAGCGTATCCTTGAGGAGCACAGGCTCTCCTCCATCCGCACCAATGTCTGGCTGACCTGTCCCAGATGGCGGGTCTGAAGGGCCTGGTCCCTTCTCAGAGTGGCGGGCAGGAGATCGGCCAACCCCCTGGTGTTCTGGGATGAAATCCTGCCTCCAGCTGATGCTTGTGGCCGGGGAGAAGGGGAGGCCCTTGGGAGGGAGCCATGTTGGGGGAGGAGGGGGGGCTCCCCCTTAGGGAGGGCTGCCTGCTGCCAGCCAGAGGGGAAGAGTCCTCAAAAACCAAACGTCCAGTGCCTGACATGGACTCCTCCTCCTCATGATTCTCCTCCTCCTCCTCCTCATGATTCTCCTCCTCCTCTTGAACCTCCTCCGCGGACTCCGGCCTTGTTGGGGGGGCCTCATTAGGCTGCTGTCCTGGGGTTGGTGCGGTCAGGCCAGATGGCCCTGCACCCTCCTGCACATCTGTGGATGACACAAAACATTCACAGGTTGGAGGATCCACACACTTGCCACATATTCCCTTTCACACCCCCCCCCCCACACACACATGCTGCACACCTGATATTAAAAAAAATACTTACCTGGCACCACGGGCTCCGGACTTGAGTCAAAGCCGGGCAGGCCCTCAACTTCATGCCGATGAAAGGTCAGGGCCACCGCACGCTCCTCCGCTGTCAGCCTAATACGGCATGATGGGCCCCCTCCTGTGCCCCTGGCATGGGCATGCATTCTGGCCAGCTTCTGTTTGACCAGACGCCGGAGGTCATTGATTTTTTTGTCAATCCCAGACCGGGTCCGTGTCTCCCCCTCCCCCGCTGAATTGACCTGCTCAGTGATCATATCCAAAATCTCCCTCCTCCTGGCCGGAGTGGTGTTGGCACTGTCCGGGCCGTGGAGGAAACGCCCATATTCGCTAATGGCCCGGGCAAGAATTCTTTTTTCCCCCAAAGAAAAATTGAGCTTTCGCTTTCTCTCTGTCATACTTCCAAAAAAACTCACTCCCAGTCAACAAAAAGAACTCTCAAAAACAAGCACAGCCAATCAAGCAAGAACACACACAAAGAGAAAACTACTCAGCAAGAAACAGTCACAAAAACAAACAGCAAAAAAACAGCAGGAAAACAAACGAACAGAAATATATCAATCAAACAAACAGTCTCTCAAACACTTATCAAAAAACACTTTCAAAGATCTACTAACAAACACTTGATCATACGAACACTAATCTGACAACTACAAAACACACCGCAACGAACAACAGGACAAAAGCACTTGGTTAAATGGGAAGGGACAAAGGGATGTACTTTTGCAATGCAAGTGCATTTGTGTGTGTCTATTTATGCTGTTTGCGTAGTTCACAATGTTGCCCTAGTCCATTTCCAATTTCACTGATTGCGCCGCTCCCGAGTTGTGAGCATGCGCACAGCGGAGCTGGCCATGGTCTCCTTCAAGCGCGCATGCGCGAGCCGGCCGGCCCCTTATTTGCATGGGGTCACGGCTCATTTCAATGTAACATGCTTACGTCCTTCCCAATTTGTATTACTCCGCCTTACGCCTCTGAAAAAACGTTACGCATGCGCAATTTGCTGCACAAAAGCTACGAGAATAGGGTGATTACGCGGCAAAATTGTGCAAGTCTAACGTAAAGGCGGTGCGCTACGCCGGTCCAATAATGCGCAGATGTACCTGAATCTGGGCTTAGGTACTTTTGAAACATAAAATCTGAAAAGTATGAACTGGTTACTTGTCTGCTGTATACACAGTAACACAGACAAATAAAAACAGATAAAAAAATCTAAATTAGATATGAAGGGATACTAACGGTATATACTGTACTAAAAGAATGTAGAATCAGAAATACAGCTTACAATATATGCTAAAACCAGCCATTTAAAGTTATATAGTGTAAAATTAGGGTTTTCTGTCCATTTTCTGTACATGTTAGCATTTGCTGACAGTGAATATACTACAACCATCATGAATTCAGTTTAATGGCAGTCTTTGATTCAAGCTTAAAGGGGTGTTCCAGCCCTAAGTTGTGTTTATTAAAAGTCAGCAGCTACAAAAAGTGTAGCTGCTGGCTTTTAATAAACACTCACTTACCTGCTCCTGCGTTCCAGCGACGCGCCGACCGGGGCTCCGCTCCTCTGCCCCCCTCCCCGGCCGGCGTCTCCATCCTGACTGTGGGCACCCAGCCGTGACAGCCTTCGGCTTCACGGCCGGGCACCCACTGCGCATGCGCGAGCCGTACTGCGCATGCGTGCGCGGCGCGGCTCGCCGCTGATTGGAGAGGCGATCGCATGGGACCTGTCAGTGTCCCATGTGATCGCCTACAGGGAGGGGGCTGGTGTAGGCGATTAAGCTTAATCGCCTAACCAGCCCCTCGGCGGAAGCAGGAAGTGGGACAGGAAGTCCCACTCCTACTGAAGCCCCCACTCCCCCCCCAAAAAAATTACATGCCAAATGTGGCATGTATGGGGGTGAGGAGTGGATGGAGAAGGGGTTATTTTTTTGGGTGGAACACCCCTTTAAATAAGCAAATGTAATCCTCATCCTAATTACAATTTGTTTTTATTGGGGTTTGTTCTGTGTACGCCACCCATGTCTTCACAACACCCAATAAAAGCACCAAGTAAACATGTTAAAACATATATTCCTATTGTTTTTTTTGTTTTGTTTTTAAGGGCAAAGGAGGCTGAAAATGTTTAGGTTGCTACGAATATCACATTAGTTGGAGAATACCAGCAGCAAGGAAAAGCAAGAAGTGGATTAGAGACAGAGGTAGTGATGCTGGTAGTGATTGTGATAAAAAGTCTATTACTGCACCACTGCTAAAAACCTCATAAATACTGTACATACATCAGTAAACACAGGGTCTGCATCTAGTGCAAAAAGATACATACATTTTAACCTGGTATATAAAAAGCCTTTTAATGTAAAAAAACTTTTTTTTTTTTAACATGTCTTATGGTTTGGGTGCAGTCCAGAGCAGGATGGTATTCCAGACTGCAGGCTGTTGGTTTAATACAGAACCATATTATTTGCTAAATAGAACAAGTTTTTTACTATATAAAACGGATATAGTTTACAGTAGATTGATTATAAAATAAACAAAAAGTGCATAATGTGGCAACTTCATAAAGCTTTATATATATATATATATATATATATATATATATATATATATATATATATATATATATATATATATATATAATTACTCACAAATAGTGATGAGACCAACACACCTAGGTTTGTTTCAATCAGGGTTTCATAACAAAGATTTTGGTGTGGAATCCAAACCTACTGAAGTCAGTGGGAATGCAAATTAGGCCTCATACACACAAGTAGATATATCCAATGAAAAAGGTCCAACGGACCGTTTTCATCGGACATGTCTCCTGTGAGATTTTGGTTTGATCTGTGTACACACGATCAAACCAAAATCCCCGCAGACAGACAGCGTGGTGACATGGCGGGGACGTTGACGCCGCCACGTCACCAAACCAGAAAGTAAAATACTTCCACGCATACGTCAAATCCATTAGACGCATGCGGGAGATTTCGGTCCGCTGGTTAGGCGTACTAACCCGCGGACATATCCGACAGAAGGCTTTCCAGCAGACAAGTTTTAAAGCATGCTTTAAAACTTTTGTCTGCTGGAAACCTGTCTGCTAGCCTATACACACGATCGAATCTGTCCGCTGAAACTGGTCTGCGAACCAGTCTTGACACACAGTCTGCCCAGTCTTGACACACAGAGTTAATCCAGATCTGAGAAATCCTCTTTTATGTTCAGTGAAAATGAACAGCCTTCCAGATAAAACCCTGCCTAAAGCAAAAGTCTGTTTTCTCTCTTCTTGCTTTGAGTGAGAGGTTATTTACATATCTAGCTAGGACATGTTTATCATATGTTATGTTTTGTTTATCATAACATGAGGTGATATAACATCATAACACATCCTAGTAATATACAATGAACTTTGGATCACCTCTTGTTATGATAAACATGTCCACGCTAGATTTGTAAATAACCTGTTACTGAAAGCAATAACAGAGAAACGGACATAACCTAATTTGGCAGGTTTTTATCTGAAATTCTGTTAATTTGCACTGAACATTAAAAGAGGATTACTCAGCGCTGGATTAACTCTGTGTGGCAAGACTGGGCACAGATGATAGGAAATCTTATACTCTACAGTATTTACTTAGGAGCAGTGATTTTAATGATGCTTCAATTTAAAAAAAAGGAAAAATTCCTTTAAATATTGTACCTGCTGGGTGTCTATAGTATGCCTGTGAAAACGTCTTTGAGAAGCCGGGTCTTGCCCGAGGGAACATGTATCAATGAAAAAAAAGTTTTAAAAACAGTTGTTTTTTCAGGAGTCCTGAAAAAAACTACCGGTTTTAAAACTTTTTTTCCATTGATACATGTTCCCTGGGGCAAGACCTGGGTTCTCAAGTCCCATTGAGACGAAACGTTGGGAGGCGGCGTTCTGACGTCACCGCATTCACGAGTGAGAACCCGGAAAATTCGGGTGCACGCTTCCATTAGCCGGCCGGCTGATTTTTACATGCTCTTTTATCCTGTGATTGTTGTAAGTGCATACAATCTTTTTTATACATTAAATACCGTACAGTTTTACGCTATGTGAGTTCTCTGATTGTTTTTATATCCGGGATCATTGGCGTCCATTCGAGAGGTTTGATTCACTAACTATACCGGACGGATGACACTATCATATTCCCATTGCTGAAGGTCGATGTCTATTCTTACATGCCATATTTGGTAAGCGTCACTGTGTTCTGTGTTGGTGGAGGTCCTTGTCCTGTCATCAGCTACACCATGTGTGGATTCATTTTGCACTTGGGACTTTCTCTATTTATGAACTCAAATTATATATATATATATATTTTGCATGTTATATATTCACTTGGTATTGTGTCCATGTCACATATGGACAATCTGTTAATTCATTTGTTTGATATTTAGCGCGACTTCCCTTTTTGTATTATGGGTTCTCAAAGACGTTTTACGACAATAACTTGTATATTAGGCTTTAAAATTAGCACTTTTGAATTCGAACGTTCGAGTCCCATAGACATCAATGGGGTTCTAAATAAAGCTGTAGATAAAGCTACACTACACTATATTCACTGACCACTCTTACAGAGGTGACCATTACAATACATTATTTTCTATACAGTGTTGATTGATTACACATGTTGTAATGTTGGGTACATAATCTGTACAGACATTGAAATTACACTTACACATGTGGAATCCCCATAATCTGTAGCAAAATGTATTTTGTATATCTTATAGGATGACAACTTTGTGTTAAACAAAAAAAAAATGAATTTTCTTTTCACATTTTCCAAAGACGTGTGGGGGAAAAAAATGCATTCAAAAGACTCATTATGCCTATTAGAAAATATTGTGTGGTATTTGCTTTCCGAAATTGGGTCTTTTTGTAGGTTTTTCCACTGTCTGGTACTCCAGAGCATTGAAAATTGTGATAATTTGTCAGTAAATTAGATGTGTAACTTATGCTCCTAGAACACCTAGGTGCTGCTTTGATGTTGGGCCTCCTGATGTGGACAGGCTGTGGAAAAGTCCTACACATTTGGCATTGTCAAAATCGGGAGGAGTAGCAGAATGTGCTCTGGGTTGTAATCGCAAGTATTCCTATGCCATGTGTGAGAAATAACTTGTTAATATGACAATTTTGTAAAAAATAAATTAAAAAAAAGATTATTTTTCATTTTCCAAAGAATTGTGGACACAACTTCAAAAAACTTACCATGTTTCTTACTAAATACCTTGGACTGTCTTTGGGTTATGTTTACCAAAGAAATGTAGCAGTATACATTGTGGCTTAAAGTTATGAAAATTACTTTTGCTTTAATTTTTTGCAAAGTGTTATAATAAAAACAAAAACAAATATCATTTTTTTTCAAATTTTTTGGTCTTTTTGTGCTATAAACAAAAAAAGAGCGTCAATTTTGAAAATAACACAATATTTTTTACTTTTTGCTATAATAAATATCCCATTAAAAAAAAAAATTCTCAGTTCTTCTACATATTATTGGTAAAAAAAAATCAATTAAAAAAAATCGCAATAGGCATATACTGACTGTTTTGCGCAAAAGTTATAGCGCCTACAAAATAAGGGACATAATCATGATTTATTTTTTTACTATGAATGGTGGCGATTTGCGATTTTTATTGGGACTGCGACATTATATTCACATTCATACAGTGAACAGTGCTATAAATATGCGCTGATTACTGTATACATGTGACTGGCAGGGAAGGGGTTAACACTAGGGGACGAGGAAGGGGTTAAATGTGTAGCCTCGTGAGTGATTCTAACTGTAGGGGGAGGGGACTGACTGGGGAGGTGACCGATCTGTGTCCCTATGTGAAAGGGACACAGCATCGGTCTCCTCTCCCGGACACAGAGATCCACGTTCCGGCCATCGAGGCCGCCGGGCACTTGCATCGTGTTCCCAGTCATATGAAGTCCTGTCAGAACAATTGAGCTACTGTGCCACCATCAATTGATGGCGGCCGGTGGTTGAGTGTTTAAAGTGGTTGTTAATTTAGAAGGTTTTTCATTTTGATGCATCCTTTGCATTAAGATAAAAAGCCTTCTGTGTAACACAGGCCTCCTCAGACCCCCTCAAACCATTAATACTTACCTGAGGTCCATCTAGATCCATCAATGCTGCATGAGAGACTCGGCTGTCCAGGACACTCCTTCTCATTGGCTGAGGCAGCAGCATGGCACCATTGGCTTCCGTTGCTGTGAAGTCCCTGGAGTGAAAAGGGGTGGGCTGGGTCCAGACCGTGGCTCTGTGTCTGAATGGGACCTGAGAAGAGAAGATCTGGGCTGCCCTGCTCAAAACCACCTTACAGAACAGTTAAATATAGACATGTTTGGTTTGTTCATTTTAACGGGAAAAAAAGCAAATCTTTAGTATCACTTTAAGGAAGTAGAAACAAAACGTCTCCTCTTCTTCCACAGGAACTCTTTCAAGGATAATTTTCCTATGCTCAGTTGGGAGTCAAATAAGACCCCAAAAGCACCCATAAACAAAAGGAATCTGAGCTGTTCTGCTTACTAAAATAACATAATAAAAATCCTCTTAAAAACCTTAGACTTCGTATTTAAATATCCAGCAAGGTTTTGAATTGATGCCTCATCACAAGGGTCAAGAAGACCTTTATATGGCCCAAGCACAAGTGTTATACATTTGGTGAGAACATCACACTCTTCAAACCTACAAGCTCTTTCCTAGGGATCAAAACATGTTATTAACCTAACCCATACTGCATTTAAGCAATAACACCCTAACACAAAAACCTTAACTTATCGTGCAAAAATTATTACATAACTAACGAGTACTTCGGACACTATTATAACAAATACTGTATATCTACCCCTAATTAATGTTTTTGTTTTTAAAGAATATAGAAGTGGCCAGAGCCTACCTTTGCTAGAAAACATGGGGCCAGATTCAGAGAGCCAATACGCCGGCATTACAGGAGATGCGCGGCGTAAGTCTAAATCTGCGCATGCGTATCGATGCGCCGCATCCCCAAAACGATATACGCATGAAATCTAATTTTTTTAGACAGGCGTAATTTCGATAGACCGGCGCATCCATGCACGCAAAACTGCGCTAGACACACCATTGATTTGCTATTCAAATATGCAAATGAGGGAGTTACGGGGATCCACAAAAGTAAGTTGGTGCAGCGCAGGCTATGCGCTGTGCACAACAGCTGCACGTCCTGTCTAAAATTAGTCCATATAAAAGGTGGAATAAAATTAGACAATCCGTCTATATGTCAGCTAAAGCAACACTGTTAGTGAGGAGCTGAGCAGTCACACTTGCTGGACAACAAACTGTATGCCAACATGCCAGCGGCATCCTTGCTCATAGCTATACTACTGACTTTAGAGGAGCAAAGAAGGAGGAGGGCACGAAGGAGGACACGGAGGAGGGCACAGAGGAGGGCATGGGAGGGGATATACCACACACGCATAGACATCTTTGGCATGAGTGATTCTGAGGTGTATCGCATCTTCAGATTCACCCCTGCTGCCATCATGGAATTAACAACAACCCTGCAGGAGGACATCACCAGCCCAACACACCGCTCACATGCAGTGCGGCCACTGGTCAAGGTCCTGGCAACACTCCATTTCCTTGCCAGTGGCTCTTTTCAAAGAACAAGTGGAGTGGTGGCTGGGATGTCACAATCCTCCATGAGCAGATGTGTTCACCATGTTATCCCTGCAATCCTCAGACGCATTGCCAACCAAATCATCAAAACAACCACTGAGGACCTCCGGCTGAAGGCAATGACAGATTTCTACAGAATTGCCAGATTCCCATGCACCGTGGGGGCCATTAATTGCACACATGTGGCACTCCAGCCCCCCCATGAGACAGAGCACATATACCACAAACGGAAGCATTGGCATTCCATCAATGTACAGGTGATAGTCGATGCCCAAGGCCTCATATGGCACGTCCGTGCCAAACACCCCGGACCCAGCCATGACAGCTACATATACAATCATAGCCCCATCCCAATGGAATTCGAACAGAACGTGTATGGGGACACCTGGCTGGTTGGTGAGTGACATGGGTGGCAGGCATGACTGCCCCCCCCCATGATGCACACATCACAAGGGGCACATGCATGACTAACATCCTCCTGTCTTTTCCCTTACAGGTGACTCTGCATATGCACTGGGACCCCATCTCATGACTCCTATCCGGAACCCCCAAACCCCAGGAGAGGAAAGATACAATGAAGCCCATGCCCAAACCCATGCAGTGGTGGATCGCACCTTTGGCCTCACGTTTCTGATGCCTGGATAAGTCTGGGGGTACCCTGTTGTATTCACCAAACTTTGTGTGCCAGATCATAGGTGCATGTTGCATGCTGCACAACTTCGCAGTGAGAAAGGGCCTGCATATTGACATACGTGATGACCTGACCCCTGAACCAGACATTCCCCCCCTAACCGAGGCTACCCTGTCTTCTGAGGGAAGAGCAGCCAGGAGACAGCTCACATTAGGCATCTTTGCACGTTAAACACACACATTAATCATGGCACAATGAGAATGCATGCATGCACACCACTGTGGTCCCTAGCACACACACCCCACATCCTCATCAAATTGGATAAGCACAAGCCCACCATGCAGGACTTGCTCCAATTAGGTCACTGTACTTTCATACACCATTCACACGGACATGGGGATCACTTCTCCCTGGTCCTGGGGAACCCTTCTCCACCACAAATGAGGATGACACCCCTTTTCCGGCAGTAATGTCACCCCCACATTCCAAAATCAATAACAACCCCAAAAAAAAATTGTCCAGCAAAAAACAAAAAAATTCCAGAAAAAAAAAAAAAAGAAGTCCAGCACCAATAAAAAAAAGGGGGGGGAAACCAAATTAATGCCGCTGGCGTGACCCACGTCTGGGGCGCCCACGGCCACGGCCCCGGCTCCTCAGGGGAGACTCATGGGGAGGGGGGGGGGTAATCCGGGGAAGGAGGAGCAGCCCCTGGTCTCTGCCCACCTGGCGGCCTGCCCTCCAAGGCCACGGCTATTCTGTTCAGGCCAGCATTTAGTGTTGCCGTATTGGCCTGGATAGCCTGGGTGAGGGCCCTCACATCCTGCCCAACGTCTGCTGTAGTAGTATGCAGTTCGTTTAGGCAGTTTGTAAGAGCCCGGGAGTGGCAGTCCAGGTCCCCAAGCGTATCCTTTATGGAGGGCAGGCTCTCCTCCTTCCGCCCCAAAGTCTGGCTGACCTGTCCCAGATGGTGGGTCTGAAGGGCCTGGTCCCTTCTGAGATTGGCGGGCAGAACCTCGGCCACCCCCTGGTCTTCTGGGACGACTTCCTGCCTCCAGATGATGCCTGTGGATGGGGAAAAGGGGAGCCCCTTGGGAGGGGAGCCCTGTTGGGGGAGGAGTGGGAGGGGCTACCGCTTATGGAGGGCTGGCTGCTGCCAGCCAGAGGGGAAGACTCCTACAAAAACAACAAGCCACTGCCTAACATGACCTCCTCCTCCAACTCAAACTCCTCCTCCTTAAACTCCTCCAAGGACTCCGGCCTTGTCTGGGGGTCCTCATCAGGCTGGTGTCCCGGGGATAGTGCAGTCAGGCTAGATGGCCCAGCACCCTCCTGCACATCTGTGGATGACACAAAACATTCACAGGTTGGAGGAACTACACACTTGCCACATATTCCCTTCCCCACCCCCCCACACATGCTACACACCAGATAGGAAAAAAAACCTTACCTGTCATCACGGCCTCCTCAATGGAGTCATAGCCAGGCAGGCCCTCCACTTGCTGCCTATTAAAGGTCTGGGCCACCACACGCTCCTCCGCTGTCAGCCTAACAGGGCATGGTGGGCCCCCTCCAGTGCCCCTGGCATGTGCTGCCATCTGCCCCAGCATCTTACGGACCAGACGCCGGAGATCATTGATCTTCTTGACGATCCCCTCGTGTCCGGGTCCCCCCCCAATGAATTTACCTGGTCAGTAATGTTCTGCAATATCTCCTTCTTCCTGGCCCGGGGGGGTGTTGGCACTCTCCGGGCCGTGCAGGAAACGCTCATATTGGGTAAGGGCCCGGGCAATAATTTGTTTCTCCCCCAAAGTAAAATTTGTCTTGCGCTTCCTTTCAGTCATATTCATACAACAACTCTCTCCCAAACAATCACCAAAAATCACTCACAAAAACAAGCAGGAAAAATCAAGCAACAAAACAAAATCTATCAACCAAAAAGTCGCACAACCAATCACCAAAACACACTATCAAATATATTCTACAAAACACTAGCTCAAACAGTCAACAAATATCACAAAGACAAGTCACAAAGCAACAAACGCGAACACACAACAGAACAAAAGCACCTTGCTGTATAGGAAGGGATACAAAGGGATGCACTTTTGCAAAGGAAGGGCGTTTGTGTCTGTCTATTTAAGCTCTCTGTGTAGTTCACTAAGTTGCACGGGTCCACTTCCAATTTCACTGATTGCGCCGTTCCCGAGTTGTGAGCATGCGCAGAGAGGTGCTGACCATGGTCTGCTTCATGCGCAATCCGGCCGGCCCTTCATTTGCATGGGGTCATGGCTCATTTTAATGTAACACGCCCACGTCCTTCCCAATTTGAATTACTCCGCCTTACGCCTCGGGAATTACATTGCACCGGCGCAAATTTTTTGCGCAAATACTACGAGGATACGGTGATTGCGCCTCTACATTGCGCCGGTCTAACGTAAAGGAGGTGCGCTACACCGGTCAAAATATGTGCCAATGTACCTGAATCTGGCCCATGGTGTTTATCCATGTTCTCTAAAAAAAAAAAAAGATTTTTGGCCAATTTCACTCATACGCTCATACGCATGGAGCTAAGTTTATAACTAAGGTCCTGGTCAACAGGATCAACTCCTTCTTGTCTTTGAACAGACAAAAAGACCATATATAAAGTGCTAGAACAAATTACATATGTGTCCAGGCAATAGTAAATAAAAAAGTCAATTTATTGCCATGAAACACTTTAACCACTTAAGACCCGGACCTTTAGGCAGCTAAAGGACCCGGCCAGGTTTTGCGATTTGGCAATGCGTCGCATTAACAGACAATTGTGCGGTCGTACGACGCAGCTCCCAAACAAAATTGGCGTCCTTTTTTTTCCACAAATAGAGCTTTCTTTTGGTGATATTTGATCACCTCTGCGTTTTTTATTTTTTGCGCTATAAACAAAAATAGAGCGGCAATTTTGAAAAAAATGCAATATTTTTTACTTTTGATATAATACATATCCCCCAAAAATATATAAAAATATATATTTTTTCCTCAGTTTAGGCCGATACGTATTCTCCTACCCATTTTTGGTACGCGTTTATCGGTTGGTTTGCGCAAAATTTATAGCGTTTACAAAATAGGGGATAGTTTTATTGCATTTTTATGAATTTTTTTTTTTTTACTACTAATGGCGGCGATCGGCGTTTTTTTTTTTTTTTTTTTGGTAAACTGTGACATTATGGCGGACACTTCGGACAATTTTGACCCATTTTTGGGACCATTGTTATTTTCACAGCAAAAAATGCATTTAAAATGCATTGTTTGTTGTGAAAATGACAGTGCAGTTTGGGAGTTAACCACAAGGGGGCACTGAAGGGGTTATATGTGACCTAATGTGTGTTTACAACTGTAGGGGGGTGTGGCTGTAGGTGTGACGTCATCGATTGTGTATCCCTATAAAAGGGATCACACGATCGATGACGCCGCCACAGTGAAGAACGGGGAAGCCGTGTTCTAAATTTCAAAGGAAATTCCAATACCTATAATTAAAATAGTTAGTTATTAGTTAGTTACTTAGTTATTCTTTAAAATTTTCAGATTTTCTTTCTTATTTTCAGATTTTTTAATTTTCGATTTTACGAATTTTCACATTTTCAAATTTACGAATGACCCGAAAAACGAAAAACAAAGACACAATAACAAATTAAATGAAAATGAACACATTTTTTGGCAGTGCACATAGATGGTCTTAGAATTCAAACCAAGGAACCAGGGCTGGCTATTGAAAGGATCACATATATTAGATGTTCAAGTTGTAAGAAAAAGAATCTTTCATAGCACAGTGGTAGGTATGCATCCCTCATGTGGACTGAATCCAGCACTATTTGGGGCTAATGCCATCCGGTTTCCTTTTTTCCATTTGGTTTCTGCACCAAAAACCAACACAGTAAGGTGTTCATTTACAGCCCACATGTTGGTCTCTTGAACTGTAAATGGTTGGGTGTAACTCTATTTTGGTCAGTTTGCATGTGAAAATATAGTATCAGACATATCCTAACAATTCAAAACCTCTATTCTAAATCCATTAGCAAGGACCATTTTAATCTTTTCAAACTATTCACATAGTACATAAAAAGGATTTTGCAGCATATTCCAGCAGCAAGCAAATCTAAATAATAACAGTTTTCTCCTTCTTAGCTAAGCCTTAAAAAGCAAGAGTGCTGCTGGAATGAATCAGTGTGATCACGTGCATGAACTAGAAGGCTAGGATATAGTTATCGGATGTACTTATATAGGTTTAAAAGGGAACTATTAAGAGCCATTTCTCTTTGTCTAGCTGTTGGCCTAAAGATGTTAAATGGATACTGTTACTTCTGTGCAATGAGATATGTTTCAGTTAAAAGCTTTCACTTGCTGCCAGATCTCCCAACTGTAAGTCTGCATTTAATGGGAATTCCAGACCAGCAATGCTTTGTTATTTTCAAAGAATACAAAGCTGCCAAATATATAAAATGTATTACACATTTGAGGATAGAGGTAAGTGGATTTTAAAATCCACTTTTGGATTAGGACTAGTGTTGCTCACGAATATTCGCATTGCGAATATTCGCTACGAATATTGCATATTCGAGTATTCACGAATAACACGAATATCGCGGCGAATATTCGCTATTTCGAATATTCGAATGTTTTCAATTTTTTTTTTAGAACAGATCACATCCTAGAGATCCCCATCGACGTCTAAAAGCATTGCTGGCATGATTAGAGACCTTGGGCCGAGTAGCTGCAGCGCTCATTTTATATTGCCGAAAAATCGCAATATATTGTAATATATCACGAATATTCTGAGCCAATCAGAGTGCTCCATTCCGCATTTCTCGAATATTCGCAATTATTTTGTATTGTAATATATCACGAATATTCTGAGCCAATCAGAGTGCTCCATTCCGCATTTCTCAAATATTCGCAATTATTTTATATTGTAATATATCACGAATATTCTGAGCCAATCAGAGTGCTCCATTCCGCATTTCTCGAATATTCACAATTATTTTATATTGTAATATATCACGAATATTCTGAGCCAATCAGAGTGCTCCTTCCGCATTTCTCGAATATTCGCAATTATTGTGTATTGTAATATATCACGAATATTCTGAGCCAATCAGAGTGCTCCTTCCGCATTTCTCGAATATTCGCAATTATTTTGTATTGTAAAATATCACGAATATTCTGAGCCAATCAGAGTGCTCCATTCCGCATTTCTCGAATATTCGCAATTATTTTATATTGTAATATATCACGAATATTCTGAGCCAATCAGAGTGCTCCTTCCGCATTTCTCGAATATTCGCAATTATTGTGTATTGTAATATATCACAAATATTCTGAGCCAATCAGAGTGCTCCTTCCGCATTTCTCGAATATTCGCAATTATTTTGTATTGTAAAATATCACGAATATTCTGAGCCAATCAGAGTGCTCCATTCCGCATTTCTCGAATATTCGCAATTATTTTATATTGTAATATATCACGAATATTCTGAGCCAATCAGAGTGCTCCTTCCGCATTTCTCGAATATTCGCAATTATTGTGTATTGTAATATATCACGAATATTCTGAGCCAATCAGAGTGCTCCTTCCGCATTTGCCGAATATTCGCAATTATTGTGTATTGTAATATATCACAAATATTCTGAGCCAATCAGAGTGCTCCATTCCGCATTTCTCGAAATTTCGCATTCACAATCGCAATTCGCATTCGCAATAGCGAAAATTTGCAATAATTTCATTTCCAAAAAATATCACGAATATTCGTATTTAGCGAATATATCTCGAATATTCGACTATATATTCGAGATATATCGCGAAATCGAATATGGCATATTCTGCTCAACACTAATTAGGACATAAAAACCTCTGAATTTCCAAACATACCAGTAATTCCTTAAGATCAAATATCTAAAATAAAGATATTTTGAGGGAAGAAAATGTATTTCACTAATTGCACTTGTAAATGTAGGCTTTTTAGCAATTTTTTCTTTTGGGAGATAGTGGGTCCAACAACCTGGAACTTTGGAAAGAATTAGAGCAAAACCAGCAGTCAGCGTGGTCAATGATGAAAAAAAGAACAAATAAAATAATTTTCAAATTAACAAAAGTGGCAGGAGACTGCTGGCGTTTGGGGCTTACAAAGCTCCTGGAGTAAAGGAACCTTATGACAGGAGCATAGCAAAAATCCAGAGCACAGCAGGGACACAAAACTGAACATAAATGAGAGCACGTAGATGGTCAGAGTTGACAAATAGTAAGTGGAGTCCCTAGAAGCTTGTTGTATTTACTGGGTAGGATTTGCATGGTAGGAGATTAGGCAGTCAATTAAATTGCCTAGCTCGACCACTATAGACAAAATGCCAGTATAAAGTATACAGAAAGAAACAAGGTAAGGACCTCTTGACATTGCAGGAGTAAAGTACTGTGAATAAGTATGTATAGTTAGACATGTCGCAGCAGAACAATCAGACTGCCAAAACCTGTACAGCATCTCTTACCTCAAACTGTACCAGTGTGTGGGAAGTCCAGGAGTTAAATAGCCCATTGCTATGTTCATAAATAATGCTTGTAACTGCATCCCAGTAAGAGGCTTTTAATTTATTTTTAATTCTATTGGTTTTATTTATGAGGGCGTTGAAGGAAGGCAATGAGATCCCCTGGGGCTTCGGATTTAGGTATTCCCCCTAAACGTATTGTTGTTTCACCTCGAGAGGTCTTCTAGGTCTGCTATTTTTGCAGGTTGCCAGAAAAAACATGCACAAATGGAAAGGACGCCAGACCAAAGGATAAAAGTGTCCAAGTACGTTTATTAATTTGTAATTAAAAACCAAGCCAACACATTTTGGGGTCAGATTAACTCCCCCTTCATCAGGGCTTCAGTTAAAATAAGAGCCTTGAATGGACTCAAAATAAAACTTTCTAGGGTGAATCTGTGCAGGGAAGCTAATTGCTGAATCAGGACAATTACTGGACAGCAGTTTCTGTTAGTGGTGCAATGGATCGTCACCGATCCGTGATCGGAACGGGTCACCCTGTTCAGATCAGCACACAATGCGCTCCGCGGAGCGCTCCGCAGCCTCGACCATAGGAAAGTCCCTGGCTTCAACCTAGCTCTGGGGTGGCGGTCATCTTGGTACACCCGGTGGCGGCTGTCTCGTCAGGAAGTGAGGTTTCTTCACCGCCATCTTGCCCCACCACCACACTCCTGCACAATAATGCTACTGAGAAGGGGAAAGTGGACATCTTGTTACACCCAACTGAGGTTTAGATTTCACAGTTCTTTTCAACACAAAACTGACCTTATATGCTTAAATAAAGTATTTGGAAATCCAAATCCAAATTTGCAAACCTTACATGCTTGCTAATGAGACAGAACACCTCTGATTTTCACATTTCACATTTAGCTAAATGTGAAAATCAGAGGTGTTCTTTCACATTAGCAACCATGTAAGGTCAGCAGGTTTGCTGCTGCTTTTAAAATTTAACATGTAAACAGTCTGTCAGATTTACAAATACTGTATTTAAACACATAAGCACCATGTTGTGTTGAAAATAACTGTGAAATCTAAAACTCCAGTGGGTGTAACAAGATTTGTCTTTTTTTTTTTGCTGAGCCGAAAAATGATCCGATCCGTGACTTTGATCCGAGGATTGATCCGATCCGTAAGTTTTTTGATCCGTTGCACCCCTAGTATCTGTGTGAATTATAAAAAAAAAAAATACTTTACCTATTGTAGTTAAATTGTTCCCACCTGCCAATAAATCTTAAATGTGCCTATTTTACTGTATGTTTTGTCAACTTTTTCTGAAAAGAAATGCACTCAAAATAAAACTTTCTAGGGTGAATCTGTGCAGGGAAGCCAATTGCTGAATCAGGAGAGTTACTGGACAGCAGTATCTGTGTGAATTATAAAAACAAATACTTTACCTACCATAGTTAAATTAAATTCACCTGCCAATAAATCTTAAATGTGCCTATAGTAATGTATGTTTTTTCAACTTTTTCTGAAAAAGAAATTACAATAACAAATAATTGAACAAAAGTATGCATAGAATATATATAGATATATATATATATATATATCCTTTCATCTTCCTTATCACCCTATACACCATCTATCTGTTTATAATTACTTCCCCAGGTATTTGTAGCATTATAAAGAAGTAAGACTAGTCATTTACTTTCCTTTATGCACTGAGACATTTCTTTCACTTCATCCTTTTGTCAGAAATGTATTCTGTAGGCTTTTCTACTGACCTCTTTTGTGCTGAAGCAATCTTGTTTACGGCGATTGAAATTATCGACCTGATAAAATCAGATAAATATCTAATAATGCGTGATCTTATTTTTTATGAAACTTTTATAATAAAATTGTATTGATCACAAAGGTTCTAGACCTATTTTTTTCTAATCATAAGTTGCATAGTTTATCATTAGTTATGTCACCAAAAATATCTGCAGAGATCTACAAAATGGCTTTTCAATTAGCGTCCGTCACATTGCTCAGCCATCATTCAAGAGTCCCATCAATAGATGTGTAATATGCTTAATTCCCTTCTGGGATTGTATGGCACTTGGGGTTAAATCAAAGAAAATGATGCATGGTAATAATAGTTATTTAATAATTTGTTACCCTTTTCAGACTCATGTAGATGTTAAACTGGAACCACATATAAAATGTTTTCATCTTTCATATAACATACATAGATTCTAATTTTGGAAATCAACAAATAGCGAGAGAATTTGTCCTTGTTAGACAACACTAAACAAAAACAGAATGCTGGATATGGCTGCTAAACATTTCACTTTTCTTCATGAACTGATGTAAACTCTAAATTAGGTCTTTATTTATTGACTGACCGGACATTAGGAGGGTGAGTGAGCAGGCACTGGGTTCAGCTCAAGCAGGGTTCGATGAACTTCAAAGGAGTTTAGATACCAAACCTGAATCCCACTGAAATCAATAGGAGCTAAAACTGTCAAATCAAAAAAGTGTTGTCAAAAAAGCAGCCATGTTTTAAATTGGTACAAATTATATTTCCCTGCTGGCTTGTTTAAAAAAAAAAAAAAACACACAGACCTGCCCATAAGGTTCCCAAAATACATAGTGTATCCTAATCTGAGCACCAGTGGCGACCCATCCATAGGGGTACAGGGGTGACAACCCCTCCCCCACACCCAAAGCTACAAAAATAATAATAAAAAAAATAAAAAAAAATGCATATCCACCCACCCACCCATGTATTCATCCATCCACCCATCCATCCATCCTCCCACCCATACATACACCCACCTACTTACCTATCTGTCCGTTCATGCCTGCACACCCCTTCCTGCTGGTTGTGTATATCCTGACTATCCCTCCTTTTTCCTATATGAAAGTAGTTTATTTCTTGATATTGTCCTAAAGCTGACCATACTCTGTCCAATCCACTTTTTCAGCAGACCATACACAATACAGTCTGTGCAATCTCCTTTAGATCTGCCAACTACTATGTAGTGCAACAGCCTGGCTTGGGGTGGGGGGGTGTTGCAATTGAGGGGGCCAGGTCTGTTTTGCACCCCCCAAAAAAATTGTTGTGTGCGAGAAGACATTCTACTTACAACATCTAGGCCTAATCCTGGAACAAGTTTGCCTTTTCTTGGTAGAGCGAGGCATTCATCCTACTGCCCTTTCAGTGCCAGCTGTTCTATACTTCCTCCAGGCCTTAGCCTATCCTCACATACAGTACCTGCCGCCGAGAATGTGTTTTTAGCACGACAGCATGGCGCTGATTCATGGCGACAGGGTGCCGACATCTCGCACTCGCTGGAATAGTAAAAGCACATTCCAGCGAGCGCGTCATTGAAGCGACGGGGATCCGACATGGATTCCCGCCAATTCTACACGTGGGCGGCGTTTGGTATGAATCCTGAGGGGGAATAGCAGGAGCATACTGGGCCCTTAGGTCTGCTATGGGTTGAAAGGAGACCCCCCTATGCTGAAAAAACGGCGTGGGGGTCCCCCCACAATCCATAACAGACCCGTATCCAAAGCACGCCGCCCGACCGGTCAGGAAAGGAGTGGGGGCGAGCGAGTGCCCCCCCTCCTGAGCCGTACCGGGCAGCATGCCCTCAACATGGGGGGTCAGGTGCTCTGTGGCAGGGGGGTGCACCCCAGAGCACCCTGTCCCCATGTTGATGAGGACAGGGCCCCTTCCCGACAACCCTGGCCGTTGGTTGTCGGGGTAATGGGGGGGGAGGCTTATCGGAACCTGGGAGGCCCCTTTCATAAGGGGGCTCCCAGATACCGGCCCCCCACCCTAAGTGAATATGTATGGGGTATATCGTACCCATTCACCTGCAAGAAAAGTGTAAACACAAATAAACCACACAGGGTATTAAAATATTTTATTAGTCTGCTCCGGGGCCCCCCTCTCATCTTTAGCTCTTTCACTTTGTGCAGGGACAGTTCTAAACAGTTGAAAACAAGTGCTGCTTTACAGGCATACTATACACCCCCCAGGTACAACATTTAAAGGAATATTTCACTTTTATTGTTTCACTTTAAGCATTATTAAAATCACTGCTCCCGAAAAAACTGCAGTTTTTAAAACTTTTTTTGCATTGATACATGTCCCCTGGGGCAGGACCTGAGTCCCCAAATACTTTTTAGGACAATAACTTGCATATTAGCCTTTAAAATTAGCACTTTAGATTTCAAACGTTCAAGTCCCATAGACTTTAATGGGGTTCTAAAGTTCACACAAACTTTTGGTCTGTTTGCAGGTTCTGGTGCGAACGAACGGGGGGGGGGGTGTTCGGCTCATCCCTAATAGGCTACCGTCTTAAGATATCCATATTTCACTTTTATTGTTTCACTTTAAGTATTATTAAAATCACTGCTCCCGAAAAAAATTCAGTTTTTAAAAAAATATTTTGCATTGATACATGTCCCCTGGGGCAGGACTCAGGTCCCCAAACACTTTTTATGACAATAACTTGCATATAAGCCTTTAAAATTTAGATTCTGCGGCTTTTTGAATTTGCCGCAAACACCCCAAATTGTTTGGCGAACAGGCAATGTTCGAGTCGAACAGGAGTTTGACTCTAACTCAAAGCTCATCCCTACCGCGTATATTGTACACATAGCTGGTTTTACCTGTACTAATGTAAGTGCAATACTTTATATTAAACAAACCTTTTGGGATGTTACACTATCTGGCGTCATTTTTAACTTATAATCAATCTGATCGTGGGGTGGATGGAGCTTGGTTTGAATATCCTGCATAAGCCCTGTTTGATCTGAAGACACATCTCTGGCTGATGACCCCTGCAAAGATTGTTACATCAAGCCCGTTTGACTCTTCATAATAAAGGGTCCAGGCTCTCTGGTAAGAGTCTATATTGCCTGCAGTAACAGTGCACGCACGAGGTGGAGGTTTTCTTTTTTGGATTCAATTACCGTATTTATCGATGTATAACACACCTTTCCCCCCTGAAAATCTTGGGAACATAGTGGGTTTATGTATTACGCTGACATAGGTCTGTCTCGGAGGGGAAGGAGGGGAAGAGTGCCACCAGAGATGGGATCCTTTGTGTACTGGGCTTATCTCTGCTCGCCATCACGCCCAGTACCACTTCCTGTTACATGTCCCAGATTGCAAGCCAAGTGCCAAGCTGACCTGAGAACACAGGAAATGAATGAGCAAGGTTACAGTGTCTCTCTAAGCATTAAGGTATGATGCAATTGGTATAAAAAAATATCCATTGATTTCTCCAAAATTGTATTAAAAAATGTAATTAAAGTGCAAAGTGTAAGCAGAGGCTTTGCTAATTGTATATACAACATATAAATTGCCCATGAATTCTAGATAGCACAAGGTTTAAAAAGTTCTGCAATTTTTTCCTGAAACATCCCTCTTAAAATTAGTGTGCGGGGTATATGCCTGTGCATGTTATACGTCCATAAATACGGTATTTATCACAGATTTGTGCTTTCTACAGTTGGCTCTAATAACCCAATATGAGATTCTTCTACATGTTGTTAATTGTGATTATATCTCATTTTTGTGGTGCCGCTGGACAATTTACACTGTAATAGTGGTGATTGACATTATTTATTTTTATGTTTTAAACATGCACAGTATTCTTCCTTTATTCAGTCTTAGAAGAAAACCTGTTAAGCCGCATACACACGATCGGTCCATCCGATGAGAACGGTCTGACGGAATATTATAAATATGCCTGTCTGATACTTCACATTGTGAGTACCTGTTTTTATTATTGCTGCTGACTCCAATGAATGTTTTAAATACTACACCATCGAGCATCCCTCTTTACATCCCCCCATGCCCCAATCTGATACAGATACACCAGGGACACTTAAAGGAGACTTTGATGCCAAAGTAAAGACACATATCAGCAGAGACTGAGACATCAGGAGCCACCAGGCGATTGAAAGACACACTCATACGCTAAGGGGACATCTATACCCTAAGTTACACGGAGAACCAGTAACCACCTATCAGTAGCACTCCATACCAGAGATTGACTACTAGCACCAGCACCTTCACCCTGATCACTGTGCACACACAGCCATCCATCCAGCTTGCACCTTATGGACATTATCTGCACTGCGTTTTTTTTTTACATTCATTTTATTTTTATTTTATTTATTTATTTTTTTATTGAATTTTAGTGTGAATATATTTATTTATGGTTGCACTTGTCACATGATAAAGCCATTTTAAAGAGTTTATGAGTTTATTCTCACATCTATTTTGTGGTACACTTTTCACAGTATTTGGACACTTCCTATCAGTCCATTGTTTATACTGTCGCAGCTGATTATTTATTGTTGCTATTTTGACCATTCATTTATTGCCTTTCAAGTGTACCTGTCACGTGAGCACATTTACACTTTATCCCCTATTTATGCACAGCGCAGCACTACTACATTTATATTTCACTTTTATTGTTGCACTTTAAGCATTATTAAATTCATTGCTCCCGAAAAAACGGCAGTTTTTAAAAATAAAAAAAAACATTGATACATGTCCCCTGGGACAGGACTCAGGTCCCCAAACACTTTTTAGGACAAAACTTGCATATTAACCTTTGAAATGAACACTTTTGATTTCCCCCATAGACCCATAGCCCGGTTCATGCGCCTAATTAAGGATTCATCCAGCGCACTAATTAAGCCATGAACCGGCGCGGCGCATTGATATTAGTAAATCAGCCCCATTGTGTTGGTCTATCACATAACATCCCAATAAAATACATTTATGTTTGTGATTGTTACATGTCAAAATGTGGAATATTTCAAAGGGTATGAACACTTTTTCAAGGCACTGTAAATGTATAATTGCTGTGTTTCTGGATTGCTTGCAAAATAAATAGAAAAATGTGGCTTCTGCAATGATCCTGTTCCTAATGTATCTCACTGTAAAGGAGTAGTGGATTCCTTCTAAGCTCAGATCATAGTGCATGTAAAGTCGATTTGACTACACAGATTCTAAACCCCAAAAAAACTGACTATTATACAATTTCAGTGAGAACCTCAAATATATTTTCTACTGTTTCATGAAATCTCATCCAGTAATTTACTGTCTGCAATCTACATATAAACGCAAAATGTAGTGTTTCTATTTACGCAATACACAGTAAACGGTATGCCAGTGGATCTATTGCCACCAATATGTAATATGTAATTTTATTAATTGGAAAAGAGACAACATCAGGTAATGATGTCACTGTAAAGGCTACATTTTATCAGGGTGTGTAAATGACCACCACAAATGTTAATGGGTTATTAACTGGTGTAAATTATAAGCCATTAACCAGCAATGCAAATTACTATGTAATGCAGAGGGACCCCTATTGGACCTCGTGGTCACTAGTTAGGCCACTGATCCAGCATTGGCACAAGGCTCTGACTTGCTGTTCTCTTTGGCATTAGCTGTTTTGTGAATTGTGCTAATCAAGTTGTCAATACATTTTGTCATGGGTCCTACTTGCTACTTTGTCTTCACATGGTTGGTGAATCATGGATTATTGGATATCCAAGTTAGCATAGTTTGTCATACATTTGCTTCCCTGCCTACCCATCAGCTTTTTCCAGCATCTCTACCCTCCAAAAATCCCTTAAAAGCACAATGTTCCTAATTTTACTAGAAGTGGCAAAGAATATTTAAAAGCAAGATTTGGTTCCAATTTACACAAACTAGTAATGATAAAAAGTTAGGGTTGACAAGCTCATCAATTGTTTTGCGTTTTATGAGCTGCACCTATTATTATGTAGTAGTTATAGTGTACATTTTTGTAGCACAAACAGCTTTATTACAGAGAAACTTCATTAAACTCTTTTGATAGTTTGCTTTTCTTATGTAGATACACATTCCAACAATAATAATATATTTCAGAGAAAGCTTTCTGCCGTAATGGGCATGAGTGCTGTAAATTACTGTGCCGGGCTTTCTCCACAGCAAGCGCTTAAGAATTTTACAGTTGCTGCCATATGTAATGTTTCAGAATGTACAATAGGCTAACCCTGGTTCTGGACCTAAGTGCTTTTCTACAGTGTCAGTTTTATTGAGGCCATGTTTTCAGCATCAAAGGGGATTTTAATGCTGTAACTGGAACAGAGAATAAAAAGAAAAAGGAAAAGTGACTTGAACATTTACATTACACTTTATTCTCAGTGTGTGACATCTGTGTCACAAATTTTTAGAGGAAGTTAATGTATCTCATTCACAGGGGCTTTTGTAACTTGCTTTATATGTGGCTATGTGAGAAATTGTTATAGTGATATATTTAACAAAATTGTATTTAAAAAATTTGATCTGATAAGTCTTACAAAAGCCGCAATAATTAGTGTATCCGATTGCCTAATCTGTCAGGGCTCCTAGACCGTATAGCATTATGTAATGTTACGATGTATATAATTGTGTTTGTATGCTGCATTGTGGAATACGCATTGTATCATCTGGCCAGAATTCATATATTGTATTTTAATTTAAAATCAAATAAATCTCATTCACCAATATATACTAACTGATGGAATAAAATATTTACAGCGCTAAATTTGAGCAAATAATTCTCATGAAAAATAATAAATAAAATATGTCACCATATCCTGCTAAATAAAACCTCTTTCATTACTACAATGAGGGGGTAAGGGAAGAGAAAAGAGAACATAAAAAGTTCCGATCAATTCCTAAAGTAGCATTCACAATGCTTAATCCATTAATTAGGACATGCACAGTGGAAAGCTCCCTGCTATATGCTACAGTCCATACAACTATCCGAAAAAAGGAAAGTGATGTAGATCTTCAGCAGCTGAAATATAACTCTGAGGCTGCGTACACACGACCGGTTTCCTCGGCAGAATTCAGAAAGAAACTCAAATGGAAACGTATTCTGCCGAGGAAACTGGTCGTGTGTACACTTTTCGCAGAGAAAACTGTCGAGGAACTCGTCGAGCCAAAAAGAGAACATGTTCTCTATTTCCTCGACGGCAATGGGAAAATTTGTCTTGATTGCGTGGATGTCACACGTCTGAGACGCCACTTCACGTTCAGACCAGTGGAGCTGAAGTATCCTGGACGCCCTCTGGTGGAAAATCCAAAAATGGCATGTGACTAGTATAGGATGGTGGAAGCTGTAAGCAAAAAAGACAGGATATAGTCTATCTTCTTTTAAAAGGTGTGTAATAAAATCCCATAAATAATGATCCCCTTATTATCGTCTTTTTTGCTTACAGCTTCCACCATCGTATACTAGTCACATGCCATTTTTGGATTTTCCACCAGAGGGCGTCCAGGATACTTCAGCTCCACTGGTCTGAACGTGAAGTGGCGTCTCAGACGTGTGACGTCCACGCGACGGACGGGAAGAGTGTGTGTCCCCGCAGAGCCTACTGCGCCGCATTTCCGGCTGTAAGACCCGTCGGATGGCACCGTCCCTTTCTCTTCGTGGTGACACTCCAGCATTGTGGACTGTTTGATGTCAGGTCCTCACCCTAAGATCTGACGGCGGCTCTCTGTGTACCACTTTATACCATCTACCATCAAGGTACTGTCAGCGTGTGTTTTTTGTCCTCATGATGGCCTGTGCATGGAACCGTTGAGGTTTAACCCCATGAATTGCTGGTGTCTGCTGGTGGAACTGTTTGTGCACATTGCTTACTACTCTACAGCCCTGTATATTATCCTATATGGACTGTTTTCTCCCTTGTTTTTAGAAGTGGATCTGCAATAAATGGATTCTTTTTTCTCTATATTTATATGAATATTTTCTTTTATCCCAACAACATTGGGCTTATATATTTTATATATATTTTACAGACATTTAAGAGCGCGGACTTGTTTTGTGTATATTAGTTAGTATATATTGGTGAATGAGATATATTTGATTTTAGACGGACAGTGTTTTTTAAAAACTGCTACACTGCTAGATCATTATTATTTATAACACATATATGTGTGTAGGTAACATCTCAATATACATATATACATAATTCTTTGATATCATGTGCTGGGATCAGTAAAAATCACCTGACCTGAGATCTGCGATTTTTTTCTAAAACTTTGGATATACCGGTATATTATATTTTAATTACATTTCATGATAACTACCCAAGTGTGATAAATGGGCTAACCTCATTTTGAGGTAAGACACCCATTTCGAATTGGGGGATTTTTTCCCTCCCCGATGCATTGGGTTAAATCTACTATAGATTCCATAGGGATACACGGGCTAAGCCCCCTCCCGCAGTCACACAAAAAAAAACGGGCCCTTTAAGAACTTTTATTTGGCTAAAATGTCATTTTGACATCTTAACCGCAGTTCTGGCGGCCGTCTATTGAGGGCACTGCAGCGCCACCCCCTCTCGCAAATAACATACATTCGTGCATAATTGCACGAATGTATGTTATTGTTGGTTGCCAGCTGCCTGGTCTATTCCTATAACCGGACATGGGTCGCCGGTTACCCGAATAGCGGCAGCTGGTTGGCTGAGGGTAACTGCCTATCAAAGCCAGCGGCTCTGATACGCTTTTCCCGGACCGCCCTCCGGCTCTCGGAAGTCTATGCTCGGAGCGCAGGCAATCTGCGTTCCTTGCATTAGACTGATGGCCGTTTCAGCCAATCAGGTTCCCGGATTCTGGTTATCAGGGACCTGATTGGCTGAAGCTTCACCACGGCGGCAGAAGACATTGAGGGAGGACATGGAAGCTTCAGGTAAGTGCTTTTTACAGGGAAAGGGGCATCATGGGGCACAGTGGCATCATGGGGCACAGTGGTGACAAAAGGCACAGAGGTGACAATTGGCACAGTCAGTGGCATCATGGGGCACAGTGGTGACAAAGGGCACAGAGGTGACAATTGGCACAGTCAGTGGCATCATGGGGCACAGTGGTGACAATGGGCACAGTGGCATCATGGGGCACAGTGGTGACAATTAAAGGGCACAGTGGCAACAATTGAGGGGCACAGTGGCTGTGTTTGATGGCATGGCACAGTGACTGCGTTTGATGGCATGGCACAGTGGTGACAATTGATGTCACAGTTGCTGTGTTGCATGGCACAGTGGTGACAATTGATGGCATAGTGACTGTGTTTGATGGCATGGCACAGTGGTGACAATTGATGGAACAGTTGCTGTGTTTGATGGCATGGCACAGTGGTGACAATTGATGGCACAGTTTCTGTGTTGCATGGCACAATGGTGACAATTGATGGCACAGTGACTTAATTTGATGGCAAGGCACAGTGGTGACAATCGATGGCACAGTTGCTGTGTTTGATGGCATGGCACAGTGGTGACAATTGATGGCACAGTTGCTGTGTTGCATGGCACAGTGGTGACAATTGATGGCACAGTGACTGCGTTTGATGGCATGGCACAGTGGTGACAATTGATGGCACAGTTGCTGTGTTTGATGGCATGGCACAGTGGTGACAATTGATGGCACAGTTGCTGTGTTGCATGGCACAATGGTGACAATTGATGGCACAGTGACTTAATTTGATGGCAAGGCACAGTGGTGACAATCAATGGCACAGTTGCTGTGTTTGATGGCATGGCACAGTGGTGACAATTGATGGCACAGTTGCTGTGTTGCATGGCACAGTGGTGACAATTGATGGCACAGTGACTGCGTTTGATGGCATGGCACAGTGGTGACAATTGATGGCACAGTTGCTGTGTTTGATGGCATGGCACAGTGGTGACAATTGATGGCACAGTTGCTGTGTTGCATGGCACAGTGGTGACAATTGATGGAATAGTGACTGCGTTTGATGGCAAGGCACAGTGGTGACAATTGATGGCACAGTTGCTGTGTTTGATGGCATGGCACAGTGGTGACAATTGATGGCACAGTTGCTGTGTTGCATGACACAGTGGTGACAATTGATGGCACAGTGGCTGCGTTTGATGGCATGGCACAGTGGTGACAATTGATGGCACAGTTGCTGTTTGATGGCATGGCACAGTGGTGACACTTGATGGCACAGTTGCTGTGTTGCATGGCACAGTGGTGACAATTGATGGCACAGTGACTGCATTTGATGGCATGGCACAGTGGTGACAATTGATGGCACAGTTGCTGTGTTTGATGGCATTGCACAGTGGTGACAATTGATGGCACAGTGGCTGCATTTGGTGGCATGGCACAGTGGCTGCGTTTGATTGCACAGTGGCTACATGTGATGGGCACAGTGAGGTTGAATTTTTTTTTCGTTTGCGCCCCCCCTAAAATTTTGAGCACCAGCCACCACTGGATTCCTGCATTGCAGTATGTTCAAATATTTAAAGAATATTTATCCTGGAAAGAGTTGGGGCTATAGAATTAACACACAGCTCCTGTGTAACCTTAAAAAAGACTTCTGTAATAGTCATTGTTATTGTATTAAATATGACCCAATGTATTGAACTACAAAATGCACAACTGGTAAGGTTGATGTCATCATACCACATATACATTATAGATTTATGGCTGTTTTCGATCTTGTCAGGCTTTGGCAGCGCCTCTCTGTCCCACCAGCAGGGTGGGGGATTGTCTGCATCCCCCTCCTATGCTCTAACTGATGGCTGAGTGGTTTTCCTTCAGCCGCCAATACAAGCTTCACCTTGCCGGATTGTCTGCGGCGAAGTGCACATGAGCGAGATCACTCGACGTGCACACAGCATCGTGACATTCTGCGTTTTGCAGTGGAGATGATGGCAGTCCTTGGGGCAATCCAGCCTTTGGGGATGCCGAGGGAGCCCCACGTGGGCCGCTTATCCAGCGGCCTGGACACCATATCTCCGGGAGGTGGGGGAGGTGGCGCCTGCGTACAATCACCTTGTTTGCCAAACCCCTAATGCACATATAAATAACCCTTTCGTCTATTGTTTTTATTGTGTATATCTCACAGAAGTAGCTGCAGCAGCCCATTAGGTTTATATTTGTATCAATAGACAGCGCAGTATTTCCCATTCCATACATATAAATAACCGGCTGCTTGAGAATCAAGCCATGATTTCATGCAGGCCAGGATGGACGGCACTGCACACACACTCTCTCTGCATCAGAGTCCCTACCTTTCAAGCTTAATTGCAGTTTAGAGCTTTCCGGTGAGTGCGTACCCCAGAGGGGAATTTTTGTCCCACGCGGTGTCTCTGAGAATCCAGGTGGAAGGTGCTTGCTATCTGCTTTTTCCAAACTCTGCTATCAACGGACTATTTCTCATTTCACTGATGCACTTTATCATTGTTGCTGCACTTAAGTGTAGAGGTGGTGTCTCTTTTGGGAACTACACTGAATTACCACTACCAGCGCTGTTTGTGGTTTTAACCATTTGGACATTTGTTTTATAGTGTGTTTACCATTTTTTTTTTTTTTTTTATTGCAGTTAGGTCTTAAATAACATACAACTTACAGCTCATATAAGCTATATCGCTGAATAAGGTAAAAATTGTACTATTTGACATATACTCTAAGGCCGCGTACACACGATCAAATCTATCTGCTGGAAACGGTCGGCCCGACCGTCCCAGCAGACAGATTTGATCGTGTGTACGGGCGAGCCGACGGATTTGGCCAGCCGACAGATTTTAAAACATGCTTTAAAATCTGTCGGCTTGGAATCCATCCGCCCGATATGTCTGCTGGTTAGTACGCTAACCAGCAGACATATCTTCTCGCACATGCATCGAATGGATTCGACGCATGCGCGGAAGTAATTCACTTCCTGGTGATATTTGGATGACACCACAAGCGGACCTAACCAGAAAAGTGCTCCTGGGCTTTGCTTTTGCTGTTACCTTACAGCAGTAAGGTAAGGGGACATCCTTACTTATTTTGAAGATAACACTTGAAATTTCTCATCACGTCACTTTGGCTTTTACACCAGCAATTTTTCACTTTGAACTAATATTTTTTGCATTTATCTGTGGATACCTGCTGTATGGACTTTTAACCCTAAACACCGCTGTGTGTTGTATTTGGCACTCTGTGCACTTTATTGTGTATCAGCATTTATTACCACTTTATATGTTATTTTGCAATGTTATTGTTTTGGCAGCCAGCCTTGGCTGCACTGCAGCACGTTTATTTTGTTGCTAATACCACTGATATTTTTTGAGATTGTCATTTATGATCACTAGTTAAAGTACATCAAGATTTGCCACACTTCCTCTTTGCACGTTATCCCACCTCCACCCCAACCCCCCCTCCCCCCTCCCCCCACAGCGCAGCACTACCCCTCCACTCTAATATAATGCATCTTACCTAGCACTCTATTTCTCGTATATGACCAAGTAAATAGACATCACCACAGCTTACGTCTCAGCTCCATCAGCATGACTGCCCAGGGACCAGTCTGCTTGGCTTTTTATTCCAACATCACAAAAGCTATGGCAAACAGGAAGAGATTCCCACAATAGCCAATCGCTTCCTAAATACAAAATGACATCACAGGAAATTACAAACACAAAATCCTTCCAACAGGATGAGTTAATACAAACAACCAATGAATAATGACTAAAGGAGTCCTATGGGTGTGTCTGAGCAGAGACAGGGTGTATTGCCTTTACTGGAACAAAGGAAGCCGCATGGCTGAAAAAAACATGGATTCTGTCTCTGATCATAATAAGCCAATAACTCCAGTATTACCGATGATAGGAATCCTTATTCTGCATAGTTCCAGAGAACAACACATACCCGGATCATACAACTGTTCCTTGTGGATGGAAGGATATCTGCAGGTGTATGCTATGAATCGTGACATGTGCTGATCAAACCAGCAGAGACAAGCGCGTACATCCGCATATAATGTCCTTGAAGAGTGAACATATCTCCTCCAGATGATCGTTCTGTGCATCGCATAGGGGCCCTTTGCTGGCAGGCATATTCCCACTCTGCAAACACCTCTCTCCAATCCCAGTTTTCCACTATTAGATGGGACTAAACCAGCGTCAGTCTGCCCCAGCCAGCTCTTTAGAGCGTGCTGCGGGAGTACTAACACTGAGCGACACTATGACAATACATATTAAATACATCTTCATAAAATTTCCACAACAGGTGTTTGCAAAGAAAAAAAAATACTTCCCCTTTCCAAATCACAAATTGTAGTTGTCTCATGCCGCGTACACACGATCACTTTTTGTGATGAAAAAAAAACTACGTTTTCAAAAACGTCATTTAAAATGATCGTGTGTGGGCAAAACGTCGTTTTATGTCTTCAAAAAAACGACCAAAAAAAAATTTGAACATGCTTGAATTGTTTGTGTCATTTTTCAAAATTTCATTTTTTGTGTCATAAAAAGTGATGGTGTGTGGGCAAAACGATGTTGAAAACGACGTTTTTAAACCCGCGCATGCTCAGAAGCAAGTTATAAAACGGAGCTTCAATGGAACAGAGTGCCGTCGAACGTGGTGTACGTCACCACGCTTTGCTAGAGCATTTTGGAAAAACGACGGTGTGTATGCAACGTCGTTTTGGAAAATGAAGTTTGAAAAACGTCGTTTTGTTTCGTCACATCAAACGTCGTTTTTTTTCATCACAAAAAGTGATCGGGTGTACGCGGCATTAATGTGCTAAACTGGCTGAAATATCTTCCGCATCTGCTATACTTTCAGTAGCTTACACTTCTAGAATAAGGTGACCAGATTTTTAAAATGAAATCCGGGGACATATATTATTATTTTTTTACTAGTAATGGCGGCAATCATTGACTCTCTGCCCGTCACCGCTTCCACCCACCTCACAGCCTGTCAAGTCTCACTCTCCGCGCCCCAGCTACTACTGGGTGGGGAGTGGAGGAAGATCACTCCACCAGGGAAGGCAAGGAAATAAAACAGGCGGCTGGCCGGGACTTGAGCATAGGCAGAAGAACATGTGGGTGAAGCTGAATGGGCACCCGAAACTGAAAAAAGACCAGCACATGATCATCAGAAAGGGGCACAGATAATGGAAAAACTACACCCCCTAATCTAGTAGGAGCAGTGGAGTGGGGGGTGTGTAATTCAGATTTTTTTTTAATTTTATTCTGCACTGACTGTCTTTGAAATTGTCTCTGGGGATAAAACTGGGGACCCACTTGGTCCGGGGACAGTGTGGTCTTTATTAGCACTCTGTAGTTCCTTCCCATGGCACCTACACCATTAAAGAATACAGTAGTGATATAGGGATGGAGCGCAGAGCTCGGTAGGGGTTCAGGTTTCTGACATTACTGGAGTTGTTGGATTCTGAAGAAATGTTTGCTGCCTGCTACATTCACTCATTTTTAAGAGGGAGAGCACAGACAGGTCAGCAGCACATGGCTCTCTCTTGAGTGTTCCACCCAACTCAATACAAAAAGTTATTTGATGTAAAGTAGGAAAGGTTGGATATTCTCTTTTTTGCTGCCTGCATCATTATTTGCTGTCGGCATCCTCATTTTGCAAATTTCTTTTCACTTCCTGTCTTAGTGATAGAGAGTTGGAGGGACAGGAAGTAATAGTAAATAATTACATTTGGAGCTAATTTACACTATTGCATTGCAGTAACACATATTACACGTGTTAGTTCAATATAATTCATTTTAACTGGCACCACAACACACCCTTGATGATGGATGTGTTACAGCACAGACAGTGACACACTAATGTGCATTGCAATACAGTGCACAGACAGAAATGGTCCATCACCATGTTTGAATGGGCTGCCCTAAGGCAATGCACATTAACATAAAATTTACATATTTACATATTTTATTTGTACAAACAATGATTAAAAAAGCTAACTATTTACATAAAAAGCAACTGTTCTGACATCCTGGTACATTCTCCCAACAGGGGTTGTCACTGAGTTATCACAATACCCATATATCTCCAGACAGGTATATAATAAATATGACAACCAATAGATATTCTTCATCAAGTACCCAACACCATGGGGTTTCAATGTGTTTCAATTTGTTACTTACAAATCTTCTTCTGGTAAGATGTATTTTTTATCTAAGAACAAATTATATAATGTAACATTATCAAGAAACGTTATAAATAGAGTTGAGCGGACACCTGGATGTTCGGGTTCGACAGGTTTTGGCCGAACTTCGGAAAAAAGTCTGGGTTCGGGACCCGAACTTGATCCAAACTTGACCCTGAACCCGAACCCCATTGAAGTCAATGGGGACCCGAATTTTTGACTACTAAAATGTCTCTAAAACAGTAATGGAAAGGGCTAGAGGGCTGCAAATGGCAGCAAAATGTTGGTAAGAGCATGGCAAGCAGGAACCTTCCCCTAAAGCAGTGGCCCCCAAACTGCGGCCCCCAGGGCCGGATACGGCCCTTTGCATGCCTTTATACGGCCCTTGGTAATTCCTCCTACAGATATGAAGCGCTATTCCTCCCAATGATACGGGCGATGAGGCACTTTTCCTCCCACTGATACCAATGATGGGACACTATTCCTCCCACTGACACCAATGATGGGACACTATTCCTCCCACTGACACCAATGATGGGGCACTATTCCTCCCACTGATACCAATGATGGGGCACTATTCCTCCCACTGACACCAATGATGGGGCACTATTCTTCCCACTGATACCAATGATGGGGCACTATTCCTCCCACTGACACCAATGATGGGGCACTATTCCCTTCAAATAATACCAATTATGTGACACTATTCCTTCCACTGACACCAATGATGGGACACTATTCCTGCCACTGACACCAATGATGGGACACTATTCCTCCCACTGACACCAATGATGGGACACTATTCCTCCCACTGATACCAATGATGGGACACTATTCCTCCCACTGATACCAATGATGGGGCACTATTTCTCCCACTGACACAAATGATGGGACACTATTCCTCCCACTGACACCAATGATGGTGTATTTTTCCTCTTTATGACACCAACAATGGGGCACTATTCCTATAACTAATACCTTTTATGGGGCACTATTCCACCTACTGACTACCGGAACTATAACTTTCATTTATTTTTTATTCCCACTGACCACAGTCCGGCCTCTCTAAAATCTGAAGGACAGTAAATTTGCCCTTTGTTTAAAAAGTTTGGAGACCCCTGCCCTAAAGTGTCTTGCAGAGTATCTCACAGTAACATATGCAGTGCTGGTGTAATTCGATTTTAGAAGCAGGACAGACTCCTATCTATTCTCTCCCTCCAAGCAGAATCAGGAACCTTCCCCTAAACTATCTTGCAGAGTATCTCACAGTAACATATGCAGTACTGGTGTAATTTGATTTTAGAAGCAGGACAGACTCCTATATATTTCTCTCTCCAGAAGCACAATCAGGAACCTTTCCCTAAAGTATCTTGCAGAGTATCTCACAGTAACATATGCAGTGCTGGTGTAATTAGATTTTAGAAGCAGGACAGACTCCTATATATTTCAGTGCTGGTGTTTCTGAAGCAGGGCAGTCTGACTCCTATCTAAATCTCCCCCTAAGAGCAGCAGTGGCAGCCTTTCCCTACCCTATCTGAAGCACGAGCTGTGACGAGCTGTGCTATGTGCCTCTAGCTTATATAGAGGCTGGGTCACATGCTGGGTCACATGCTGCACTGGCCAATCACAGCCATGACATTAGTAGGCATGGTTGTGATGGCTTCTAGGTCACACAAGTTACACAAATGGTGATTGGCTGCCCTGCAGTGCGCCATTACATTGCCGAACACCGAACCCGAACTTACAGCAAATTGTTCACGTTCGGGTCCGGGTACAAAAAATCCAAAACTCCGGAACAAATCCGAACTTTACAGTTCGGGTTCGCTCAACCCTAGTTATAAATATTCCGTTATAAGGACATTTACACTCACATCTTCAGTTTGTTACCATTAAGCATGGGTGATTTAACATTTAAAATAGATATCTTCCCAGATTCCCAGGCCCCAGGATGTCCACAAGGACAGTCAAAAAGCATAAGGGATTGCATGGATATCCATGAGCTGCTCGTGGAATAACCACAAGGGGAAAAATTCTCAAAAATAGGCAAATTGGGCCAGATTTAGGTAGATGGGCGCTTCTTTACTTTGGAGTAACGTTTCTCATTTACGTTACTCCGCCGTAACTTTAGGAGCAAGTACTGTTATTCACAAAGCACTTGCTCCTAAAGTTGCGGCGGCGTAGCGAAAATGAGCCGGCGGAATTCAAATTGGGCGGGTAGGGGGCGTGTATTATGTTAACTATGCGCGATCCCCCGGCGAACGTACTGCGCATGCGCATGCTCCCAATTCTTTCAGGGAACGTCAATGATGTCAATCCCCATTCACGGACGTTTTTTTTTTTCTACGCAATGACGACGGCCATACTTAACATAGGATACTCCACTAGGGGGCTGCTTTATCTTTACGCCGCGTATCTCTTACGGAAACGTCGGAAAGTCACTGCGTCGTGCCCGAATACGATCGTGAATTTCCGATTCCCGCTGATTAACATATTCTCGGCGTTAATCAGCGGGAACGCCCCGTGCGCCATTTTTTAAATTGAAGTTACGATACGACGGCTCGTATAGGAACTCCAACCCGGCGTTTCTTGTTTTCTGGTTACAGAAAACAAAAACGCCGGCTCAAAGTGACAGTTAGGCTGGAGTATCACTGATACTCCAGCCTAACTCTACCTGAATCTGGCCCATTGTATATACAAAAAATAACACATTGCAAAAATCAACTCTTGGTCAATAATGTCCTTTATCCTGCATGCAATTTGACCGTATAACTAATACATGAATTTATGAGAGGCTGAACTATAGAGTGTTAGTTCTATCATTTAAAAAGTAAATAGATAATACCAGGGGAAGCTATGTTTCAATCAAACCACTAGTTACAAAGCAAGGAAAAAAATATTGGCATAATACTGTCTCCCTCCTGTTTGGCATGTAAGTAGTAGTTTGAGTCAAGCATAGTTCACCAAACATACCCGCAAATCAAACACAAGCCCGTTCACCAATCATTACTTACCAGCACACCTGTGTGCAAATGTCCAATAATCTGAACATTATAGCTAAAGAAAGACACCTATAAGAACTTTTTTCTAAGATGTGATCGCAGCTTAACTGCGTAACCACTTGCTGCCCGGCGTATAGTCATATGACATCCGCAGCAACCTTTTGTCCCAGGCTGATGAAGTCCCCGCCCATAGGACGTAATGTGTACGGGGGAAGGAGGCTACGTCTGACGTCATCCGCGACCATCTTTCTGGTTGGAAACAACCCCCATTTTTTCGTTTGCTTACCTGCACTCGATCTGTGAGTGCTTAATTTGTGAGTATTTTTATTATTTTTATGGCTCAATAAAAGCTTGATTCATTCAGAGAGCGCTAGATTGCTTCTGTTTATGTTTTTGACATATGCTGTGGAGTTACAACGATCGCTGACTGTGATACCATCAACCTAGAAGTGGTTCTTATTGGTTTTGTGACCTGCTGCAGGTCGATGCAAGGAGGTGAGAGGCTGTAATATATGTGGTGGAGAGAGTCTGTTCACCGTTTTCAGTGTCTGCTTGCCGTGTCACCTGAGGTTTCAAGTTGTGATTTTCTCATCAACATTTGATGCATGAAGCGATATCCTTGGATGCGTTGGGACAATTTTACCATTTTTAGCGGCATTCCTATACATAATCTATATGGACTTTTTGTTATTATTAGTATTTTATTAATTTATGTGCTGCACTATTTTTGATATATTATAACTGCAAAGGTTTGTTTTTGAATAACCTTAGTGCTAACCTTGCAATTATTGTTAGGTGTGTGTTATATATGTTTTCTGTGCTGAATACTTGATTTTTTAAGATTCCTGTACTGACATGAGGGAAGGCATGGATCCTGTGTCTTCTCCCCATAAAAGCACCTCCCTCAGTTTAGAAAAACACAGGCTAGGAACACAGTTAACCCTTTTATAGCCCCTGATATTAACCCCTTCCCAGCCAGTGTCATTAGTACAGTGCATAGTTTTTAGCACTGATCACTGTATTAGTGTCACTGGTCCCCAAAAAGTGTCAAAAGTGTCAGTTATTGTCAGAATGTCCACCACAATATCACAGTCCCACTATAAGTTGCTGATTGCCGCCATTACTAGTAAGAAAATAAATAAAACTATCCTATAGTTTGTAGACGCTATAACTTTTGTGCAAACCAATCAATATATGCTTATTGGGATTTTTTTTACAAGGATATGTAACAGAATACACATTGAGTTAAAGGAGTTGTAAAGGATTTTTTTTTTTTTGTGTTGCTGAAATGACTGTTTACAGGGTATAGAGACATAGGGCCAGATTCTCATAGAATGGCCGCTGGCGTAGCGTAAGCCATTTACACTACACGCCGCAACTTAATGGAGCAAGTGCCGTATTCCCAAAGCACTTGCTCCGTAGTTTGCGGCGGCGTAGTGCAAATGGCCCTGCGTATCCCGGCATAATTCAAAGGGGGAGGCTTGTATTTAAATTAAGCGTGCCCCCGCGTCGATCGAACTGCGCATGCGCCGGCCGGGAAATAAGCCCAGTGCGCATGCTCCAGCTCACGTCGGAAAGCGTCGTTGAAACCGACGTCAAAACGACGTGATCGTCACTTACGCAATGCCCTATTCGCGAACGAGTTAGTAAAACGACGTAACCGACGGAAAAAGACGACGCTGACCCGACACCATACTTAACATGGCAACGACGGAACTTCGTAAACCTACCCCTCATATAGCAGGGGTAGGTTTACACTTATGGAAACGATGTAAACGACGACGGGGCGGTGTAAAAACGTTCGGGAATCAGCGTATTAGGCTCATTTGCATAGGCAAATGAGAAAAAAACGTAAAGGAATCACACGCATAGATACCCAGTAAAAAAAACAGAGATACGACGGTGTTTCCTGCGATACACCGTCATATCTCTTTTGAGAACCTGGCCCATAATAGTTAACCGATTCCTTTTAAAAATTATTAAAAATAGATAAAAATCAATCATATAATGTGCCTGCAGTTTCAGTTTAGTTTTTCATCTAGTTTCATGTTTCTGTGAAGTACAGAGACACAAAGCCAATACAGGGCAGTGTTTTTTTTTTAAATGAGGGGTTTTAGACACACAGTAATCACACCTCCTTGATCAGGGACCACAGAGAGAAGCTCCCATGAGGTTTTTTTTCATAAGGAAACAGACAAGCAGGAAGTGTGGAGATCAGAGAAGGATTATAGCAACTTCAATGCAAAAACGAACAATGAGGACATGAAACCAGGATTGCAGTAAGGTAAAGGAAGCTATTTAACTGGTTGCGGACCGCCACATGTACATTTACGTCAGCAGAATGGCACAGGCAGGCATATCAACGTATATATACGTGCCTGCCTTGCCGTGGGTCGGGGGTCCGATCGGGACCCCCCCGGTACATGCGACGGTCCGGTTTGCTGGCCGGGCGATCCGGGATGAGGGGGCGGCTATTAGTTTTTGTCTGCCCCCTCCGGATCACTCTCAGCCAATGCGCGCGCTCCCCCCGCTCTGCACTTCCTCCTCCTGTGTAAACACAGGAAGGAGGAAATGATGTGATCTCTGCTCACGGTGGTTTTTTCAACCGCCGCTGAGGAGAGATCACATCGCACAGTAAGTCTGCACAACGCTACACTGACACACAGACACATAGGCACATTTAACCCCCATGATCGCCCCCCGCAATTTTTTTTTTTTTTTACTAAAGACAAATGGCTAAATACATTTTGGCCTAAATGTTTAACTAAAATTTTGTTTATTTTATTTTTCTTAGAACAAAAAGTAAAAAATATTGATTTTTTTTTCAAAAATGTCGCTCTATTTTTGTATATAGCGCAAAAAATAAAAATCGCAGAGGCGATCAAATACCACCAAAAGAAAGCTCTATTTGTGGAAAGAAAGGGATGCAAATTTTGTTTGGGAGCCACGCCGCACGACCGCGCAATTGTCTGTTAAAGCGACGCAGTGCCGAATCGCAAAAAGGGGCTGGGTCATTTACCTGCATTTTGGTCCGGGTCTTAAGTGGTTAAAAAAAAATCCTTTAGTGACTCTTTAAATTTATGAAGACATTTCATTTTTATTTTATTATTATATAGGTTTTATAGCAAAATATAAAAATATTGTTTTTTTTTCTTCAAAATTGTTATTCTTTTTTTGTTTTTAGTGCAAAAAATGCAAAGGTGATCAAATACCACCTAAACAAAGCTCTATTTGTGGGAAAAAAAGGACTTAAATGTTATTTACGTACAGCATTGCATGACCGAACAATTGTCAGTTAAAGTAATGCAGTGCCACATCGCAAAAAAATGGCCTGGTCATGAAGGGGGTTAAGTCTTCCGAAGGTCAAGTGGTTAATATAGTCTTTACATTATACTATACATATTGTATGGTTATAAACAATATGATCACTAATCTGTAATTTCTCATATTACACAAAAGGCAACCTTGAATTATTCATTTACATCATTTTAGTTCAGGTACCTATGATTGCTACATAATTATCAATAAATGTATTGAAAAATAAATAAAAAAAAACCTTTATAAAAACCCATACTTAAACAGCCTATTATTATATCTGGCCTGGGTCAAGTAAAATTACTTACTCAGGGATGTCTCTTCTCCTTTATAATAATCTACAGTATGCAAAATGAATTCCATAAATTTAAATAATTTATAATCTGAGATATGACAAAACTGGACTTTCAAGGACACTGAAGGAACTTTTTTTTGTCTCTAAAGCCTATTGACATGTTAAGTATTATATTTAAGCTCCAATAATCACTTAATGTCGTTTTAAATGTTGGTATACTTAAAGCTGAAATGTAAGCAAAAACTTTATTGGGGCATTAACTAAGTATAAATAAAGTACCTCTAATGATGAGTGCCCCACTAAAGGCTGCTGATTTTTTCCTTAGAAAATGTAACTTACATTGGTTAGCTACTCACTGTGAAGCAGTGACATCGCTAGTGGGGGTGGGGGGTGCGGGCCGCACCGGGTGACACCCGCCAGAGAGGTGACACCTGTGTGCAGCAGCACCACTAATGCCGGCCGGTCCTCACTGATCTGTGTCTCAGATCTTACTGGCTGCCTCACACAGCGGAGCAGACCAAAGCTGCCTCCCCCTCCTCTCTGTTTACATCTACAGGAATGGAGGCGGCTTCGGTTTGCTCCACTGTGTGAGAGAGAGGAGGGAGTCCAAGGGACAAAATGCTGTATCTGCTGCTGTTCTGAGGTCTGTAAATATTAATGTCTGCACTGATGGAGGAGGAGGGAGGGGGTGTCTGCTCTGATGGAGGGGGCATTTGCACTAAGGGGGTCTGCACTGATGCAAGGGGGTCTGCACTGATGCAAGGGGGCCTGCACTGATGGAGGGGGTATGCACTGATGGAGAGGGGTGTCAGTACTGATGGAGGGGTGTCCTGCACTGATGCAGCAGGGGTCTGCACTGATTGAGGGTGGCGTCTGCACTTATGGAAGGGGTCTGCACTGATGGACGGGAGTATATCTGCACTGATGGAAGGTGGGTCTGCACTGATGGAAGGTGGGTCTGCACTGATGGAAGGTGGGTCTGTACTGATGGAGGGGGGGTGTCTCCACTGATTGTGTGGGGTCTCCACTGATGGAGGGGGGTGTCCGCACTGATGGAGGGGGTCTGACTGATGAAAGGGGTGTCCGCACTGATGAAGGGGGTGTCCGCACTGATGGAGGGGGATGTCCACACTGATGGAGGGGATGTCCGCACTGATGGAGGGGGATGTCCCGCACTGATGGAGGGGGATGTCCGCACTGATGGAGGGGGATGTCCGCACTGATGCAGGGGGGTCTGCACTGATGGAGGGGGGGTCCGCACTGATGGAGAGGGATATCTGCACTGAGGGGGGTCTGCACTGATGGAGATGGGTGTCCGCACTGATGCAGGGGGGTCTGCACTGATGGAGGGGGGAATCTGCACTGAGGGGGGTCTGCACTGACGGAGAGGAGGAGGAAAAATGGTGCCTGCACTAATGGAGGGGGGTGTTTGCACTGAGGGGGGTCTTCACTGATGGAAGGGAGTCTGTACTGAAGGAGGGTGGTCTTTACTGATAGAGGGGGTCTGTAATGAGGGAGGGGATCTATACTGCAGGAGGGAGGTCTGTATGTAATGGAGTAGGGTCTGTACTTAATGGAGGGGGTCTGTCCTGAGGGAGGGGGGTCTGTACTTAATAGAGGGGGGTCTGTACTGAGGGAGGGGGTCCTGTACTGAGAGTGGACTATAGTTGGTAAGGGGGGTGACACCAATTTTTTTCTGCATCTGGTGACACTAACCCTAGTGACGCAACTACTGTGAAGCTCTTTCATTCAAATAATGTCTTATATTCTTTTTAAAGAAAGAATTACTGCTCATTGTTTTCTGT